>JAEIIG010038320.1:84927-114308 GCA_018904695.1 Drosophila parvula | reverse complement strand
AGTATTTCTTATATTTATAACTAATTTCCCTGAGAGTAAAACTATTTTTGAAATATAAAACTAACAACTGTAATTATATATTTTAACCAAAAAATAAGTGAAACTTTTAAACTAATTCCAACTTTGGTTCATCTTCCAGTGTGCTCTGGGCTTCTGACTACTGTGTGTGTGAATTCTGCTTCCCCTGCTTCTGCTTTCCCCCTCTATGCCCCATGACCCCTCTAATTTTCTTCATTAACACACACACACAGTTTCTCTCTTTCCCCCCACACACACACACATGCCAAACCTGGCCACGACAAAATGCTTTAATAGTTTTTCCCTGCCTTTAATTTATGGGAATTTTCAAGACAGCTAACGAGGTGGCAAGCACAGTGGGGCAGCCGACGGGGACACACATTGTAAACGAGCCTCGGCGACAACGCCACTCGATTTGTCACCCTCTTCAACCTCCTCCTACTCCTCCTCCTCCTCCTCCACCTCCTCCGAACTTATTTGGATCGCAATGAAAATGGCTTTTAAATGAAGTTCTGTGCGGCGGCTTTTTCGGGAGGTCGGGGAAAACCGAAAACTAACTAACCAAACATTATTTTCAGGTTCCTTCCTTCCCTTCGGGCACAGAGAGAAAAGCGAAAAACTAAAGGAAACACAATATAAAATATATAAAAAGGTATATAAGCAAAGGATTTGCCACAGTTGCCCTGCCCCATCTCTCTCGGTGTACCTGTAATCGCTGTTGTTTGCACCGCCTTTTGTTGCTGCGGCGTAGAACAAAGCATTTGGCAATTAAAATACCGCCGGACGGCCGCTTTTCACAGTTGGCCACAGGTGGGCAGACAGACCGCATAGGAAAAGCAGGTCGCAGCCGCTGAGCTGGGGACTGGGGACTGGGACTGAGAAATTGCATTTCCATTGACTCAATTGGGCAAAGTGCACAGTCGAGATATATTGAGCGACTGAAAGCCGCAGGAAAATGCCGCGGGAAAGTGTTGCAACATCGCAACAGCAACAGCAGCAGCAGCAGCATAAGTCAACACTAATTGCAATTTGCAGCTAAACACGAAGGATGGAGGAGCAGAGTGAGAAGGACACAACGAGCACAAACGGAACTTTGCCCATTTTCCAAAACCCAAAAGAGAGCGAGGATTTTTTCTGTTCAGTTTTTCCCCCGCTGAATGGAACGAGCAAATGAATGACAGACTAAATGAATGAATGAAAGCACTCATAAAAAAATAGATATATACAGAGAATATAGAGGAAAATCCGCACACTTAAAATAAATAAAAGCAAGGGTGTTTTGCGAATTTTTTTATAGCAGTGCAGCTAGCTGGCTGTGTGAGTGCGAAATAGTAGAGACGTTGGCAAATTTAATTTTCACAGCTCAATGCAAATGAAAAGAAGTGACAGGCCAGGAATTCAAAGCCAAAGCCAAAGCCAAAGCCAAAGCCAGAGTCAAAGCCAGAGCAGTCAGCTTTGAGGATCGCAAATAATTAGTGAATATTAAGTGGCACTGCGAATATGTTAGACAAACTTAAACATAAACATTAGAATACTTGGCTTTTCGGCATCGAAACTAAGCTTTTCGTGACTGGCAGCTCAGGGTCGAGCCGTAGCACGAATGTAATCAGAGTCTGTACTTATTCTCACATGAATCACTCCCATATAATTTGCCATAGTTTCCCACGAGTACATCATGCAGGGAATTATCTGCATAATGCAGTACAGAAAAATGGAAACCAATCGGGGAAAAACCAAAGAAAACGAGACTATATTTTTAGGGAGGCAGGACATGAAGCACCACCAGGACCTAAGGGTAAACAATATAAAAGCAAACAAGATGAAACGCAAAGAAAACAAAGCACATTCAAACAAAACAGACAAAAAAGAAAAGAACGAAGAAAAGCGAAGGAAATTTATCTTTTTTGAAAGAGAAAGGCGAACAAATTAAGTACAGGAGAACCAGAGATACAGTAGTGATAACTCACACATGGGGAGAAACTGCTTGGTTTCCTATCATTCAGGAACAAAATATGGTAGACAATACAAGCGTCAAGATAAGTAACGCCACACGCCATAGAGGTGTCTCCAGGCTCTCTTGGAAATGTAATTAAAAGCCAGAGAGAGAGAGCGCTCTCTAGAGCCAGCCGCTCTCCTATACGCATACAGCGACATCTCTCAATTAGATGTGTGCTCACGTATTCTCAAGCATTCTAGATATTTACCCACACAAGCAAGGGTTATCTAATTTACGCTCTCAACTTTGTGCAAGGGGAGAGCTCTCGATCCGAAAAATGTCCCCTATATTGCAATTCAACTGCATGATCGTTACTCATCTTGATATTTAAAAAGTGTTTAGTACAACCAATTGAAAATTACAAAGCAAACTTTAAAATCTTCTTTAATTTCCCACCACTGTGTGTTCATTGGGAAATGCTTAGAATGCTTTCCCGAGCCAAGTTAGCAATAAATTACCTCAAAAGAGCACTGAGCCGCAAAGGAAGCCATCAGATTTGCCGACCAAAGACTATTTCCTTGCCTTTTCTGCGGTCACAGCATCAGCATCGGCATCTCGGCATCGGCAGCATTTGGTCAGTTGTTTGAGAACATAAATAACAATTTAAATTTTATAACGAAAACTAATTGGAGCAGCAGCAGCAGCAGCAGCACCGCCGATGACGACAGACCCCAACCGAGCTCTTTGAAGTGCTTTGGCTCGGTCTCTCTCTTTTTCTCTCTTGGCCACCGCAACTGCAAGCAACAGCTGCTGGCCAAAACAAAAAAAAAAAGAACAAGAGACCCCCAAAAATAGCCATAAAAAACATGACTCGATGCGACGCTGAGGGCGGCGGTCAACCACTTCCACCTCCTCCGATTCCCACTTCCATATGGGAGCCGAGAGCGGTCCGCGTGGGCGTCCAGAGCTTGTTTCGCAAAAGGCCAAAATAGATCTGCTCTAAAAGGAAGTGGGCCCCCGAAAACTGAGGAACCTATAAATGGCCATGGCAAATCACACAATTTGTCTGGCCACATTTATGGGCCCGTGTTGTATATATTAAGCTGTTATTTGTATTGTTAACTTGGCCAAACTTAACGGCTTGACACTGCCAATACTTAATTTAAGTTGGCCATAAAGGTTTGTATTGTTTGTATTGCTTTGGATTAATCATTAACTATTAATCTTAAAAAATGTACAACAAAATATTCCATTTACACCTGTTTCCCTCTGGCCCAAAAGTTCAAGTTCCTTTTGGCCCGCTTTGAACCCGTTCAAAGTTGAAAGCCAGACAAGTAGCTGTTGGTGGCTCTTAAGGGGGCGTGGCAACTACCGACGCGAATCGCTGCCGCTTCTGCTTCTGCTGCTGCCTCGGTTGCTGCTGGTGCAAAATGCTTGCGCAAATTAAAAAGTAATTGCTTGAGAAAAAGTCAGAAACAGAAAATATGCAACAAACAGCGACAGAAGAATGCGGCAAGTCGAGGGGAGTCTGTGCAGTTGAAAGGTTTCGAGTTGCTAGCTAAAAGCCAAAAAGTCATCAACTTATCGTTGTTTTTCGGCTAAGCCACCAAGACTGTCTAAAAGGGGGTGGGGGAAAGGAAAGGCGGCGATATTGCGTTGCAACAATAGAACCCAACTGGCAGGGTGTTTTTCTCGGCTGCCTTGCAGTGTTGTTGCAAGGCCAAGTTTGGCGTACCAGGCTGATGGCCGAGAAATGCTCGGGGGAGCAATTAAATACCCGGGAAAAGTGATGAATCAAACGAGGAACTTACAACTGGAAATGGAAGTGAAACTGGGTGCTGGAGAAGCCATTAGTTGGCCAGCATGGTTGGACAGATGGAAAAGGATCGGCGGGAATTCCCCCGAGAGAGAAGTCAGAGGTGCAGTTTTAGGTTTCAGTTCCCCAGGAAGCAAGCTATAGAAAGCTACAGGAATCATATCGATCTAGTGCGGAATCTATAAGGATTTTTCTAGCCTCTATCCTGAAATAATTTCTAATTTATTCTCTAGACACTCCCTCATCCTTTGTGGTGCTTTTATATAATTGTATTTCTCTTTTGGGGACCACTAACTCTAGAATATAAAACTTTAAGTCCAAAAAAGACTCAATTTGCATCCGCTGCCAGGACTTCATGCGTACGTGCTCGGCCTTGTTAATTTCCTTTTGCCTCCCGAATGCTTTGAGCACAATTAAATGAATCCTTTTGTGCATTCCAGCGATGCGTACTATTTAAAACTCGCATGTAAAGGACACTCGCATTGTAAACAAAATGTGTAATTCGTCCTTATTAGCCTTCCCCTCCTTCATTGCGCATTCCGCTTTAATTCCAGGCATTCAATCAGGAAAATCACATCCATAACCCGACTGCCCGGAAACCCTGACCCGGCTGCATGCAAATTAAGTACAGTCTCGAGTCCTGCCACTACACAAAGGACACTCATTATGCACTTCCGCGCTTAGGTTTTTTTCCACGGATTATTTTCCAAAAAAAAAAAAAAAGAACGTCTCTGCTGCATACTTTGAGGCGCCTCGCCAGCTCAACTCCGGAGCCAAGCGAACGAAACAAGAGCAAATCCAACCAAATGGAAGCTGCCACCATTTTATCACATTGACACGCCACCCCGTTACCCCGGACTCCGCTCCGCAGGATACAGGATGTTGTGGTTATGCAATAAAATGTAGCATTTTGCTTTCGGTTTGCCAAGGACCAGCAGCAAAGTTCCCAGTTCCCAGTTCCAGCCGGAGTCCGGAGTGCTCCGAGTTGCATATGTGCAACAATATAGCTGCCAACCGCTAGGTAACTCCTGCTATAACTGCCACTGTTCCAGCAACTGTTCCATCTGCACTGCGCGGAAATTTGGGGCTTTCCCAATTTGTGATTTTAAGGAAATTGTAGTAGTAATTAATGGGATGTGAGTCTGGGCTTTCTCTCATTAGTATTCCAAGCTGAATCACTTCATCAGAGAACTCTTTGGGAATTGAAGTGCAAAGATGGCGGTAAATACTGCCAAGGCTCCTGGTGTGCCTTGGACTTTGTTCCATTCTTTAATTCGAATTCGAACTGTATTTATTAAGAAGTTTTTAGAGACCTTTATAAACATTTAAAATGTAGAAAAATAAAAGAAAGGTCTACATAGCTATATTTATTATATTTATATATTTATATTTATTATAATATATAGAAAATACAATAAAATAATAGCTCTAGCTCTCTTTAGGTACCAAAACTTGTGTAAATTTGCGTTTTTTACTATGGTAAGTTTAGAAGGATACTTTAGATACATTTTATAAGAGTTTAAAAACCACTAAAGATTTCTATAATTAAGATTCTTCACTTATTTTTTACTTCATCTCGTAAAAAGAGCTTCGTAGTTACTCTTTTGAAAGAAAAAAGTACTGTTCTAGTTCTAATTACAATTTTGGGTTTTTATTCTTCTCATGGACTTTGCTTCAATAAACAATCCCTTATTATTACCCATTATTTTCTCCGTGTGCACCACTGACACTGCAACTTAAGCAGTACACTGCCGCAATTTGTTGCAAGTCAGTTGCCGTTTGCCCCGGACTCATGCTTGCACTCTCCTGCTCGCACTCGAGGATTCTGTATAAATTTGTAGCTCCGCTTACACCTCTCAGTGCCCCCACCCACCCCGGGGCACGTTAAATGCGCACAGCTGCCGGGATTACCAGGCGGAATTTGCAAATGTAAACGCGGCGAATTAGTCGCGCCCCCGAACATTCCGAACACCCCTCGCAACACCCTCGCACCGAGCAAGAGAGAGGGGGAATAGTAAACATATGAAAATCACACACAAATAAATGTAATAAAGAATAAAGGCATCTCAATGACGGACGCAGGACGCAGGACGCAGGACGCAGGACAATGTCCCCTTGGCTTGTTGGTTTCCCTTGCCTGTGCCTGTGTCTGTGTCTGTGTGCCACTCCCACCCCTGGCTCTGGCCACGGCCTCGGCCTTTGGTCCTGGCAATGCAGCCTGCCAAAAATTTAACAGATGTCTCGCATTAGATGCGCTTCAGTCGACCCCAGAGACCCGCGAGCGGTGAGCCAATGAGCCACTGCGACCACAGTGGGCCACTCAGGCAGTAGCTTGCGAGTTAGGGCTGTGGGCAGTGCTGTTTTTAATTATAATTTTGTAATAAGTTTCAAGAAACATATAACTTAGAGGTCCTGCAACCTATTGGTACATGTAGAGCGTAGCTTATACTTTCTGAACTTTTATTTACTGATTAAAATCATATTTTCTTTTGTTAATTTATTTTTGCTGACCATTTCCGTGCTGCTCTCCACTGTGCCAGTTCCACACTGTGCGGGTGGATGGACACGGGAATGGGATCAATTTCTCGGCTCGCTCGGAAACGGCAAACGGAATCGAAACAAATCGTCAGCGAATAAAGCAAATCTAAATATTAATGTGCGAACCAATGAGTTGGAAGCGGTCTCCGACTCGGACCAGGAGCTGGAACTGAAGCTGGAGCAGGAGCTGAAGCTGAAGCTGGAGGGGATTGGTTTGCGCTCGGGGACCGCGAGATAAGCCACAGGACAGCAGGTAGCAAAATGATTCGCATTCCACCTCTCTTTCAATATTTACTCTTTTCTATTCCCGCGACTTGATTACCCTGCCTCAAGGGGTTCCTTCGCTATGGAATTACAGTTCCCATAAATAGTAATTTCACATTTTATATTTCTCCTTAGATTTATTTTCGAAACGCTCAAGTTAGTAAGGTTTAATCCTAGGCTTCCAAAAAATTGTATTTAAATTAATTTAGGAAGGACTCGATGGATTCGGTGTGAAAAATCTCGAGTCCAGGCCTTGTTTTTACTGTTGCCTTTCGTCCTTTTCTTTCTTTTTTTTTTGTTTCTGTTTGTGTTCGTAAATCTTTGTGGATGAGATGTTGCCGGAGTTCTCCGGCAGCCAAGTGGTGGTCAGAGAAACACAGATGGATCGAGCGGAAGGGGAAATGGGACAGCCGTCGGCTGGAATTTCGCCCAGACATAAATATTTTTTATCACTTTCCGAGCGCGCTTCATCTTGGCAAGGCAGGACAGCGCCACATCCTTATCCCCGCCGTTTATTTCGTTGCATTTGTAATGAAGTCCGGACTCGGATTCGGAACGGACTACGGCGGAGAGACTAATTCAAATTTAAGCCATAGAAAATTAATTTTTCGCTCCCCCTTATTTGTGGGGGGAAAGCTTCACAATCGGTGGGCGGTTGGTGGTGGGTAGCCATCGCTCACGGAAGTAGACAAACAACGCTCGGCTTAGGCGGCTTAGTTTGGCTTCAAGGTCAATTAAGGGCCGGCAGCCGAGCGTTAAAGAGTTTAGGCAAATTCCAGTCAGGATCTAGCGTCCTTTATGGAGATTTTCGTGGCATTGGGGAGGAGGTCCTGGGACCAGTACAACTTTGGGAGTATAACGAGAACTGATTATGGAAAGTAATTTCCTTAAGAGATATACATTTTCCTTATAATTTGAGGCAACACTCGAGTGGCACGAAGCACGTGCTTGTTAGGATTAGGTCTTAGCAGAGGCATGCTGCCAGTATTATAATATATATTTCTATAATTATTTCTGCACTTAAAGGTTCCTTGAAACCGCAATTGTATGCAGAAATTTCCATTTTTTTTTTTTTGTTGTTGGCTAATCCTTTTCGCTTGCTGGCCATTTCCATTGGCCAATTGTCATGGACTCGCCCTGCTGCCATAAGCCATAAATTTGTGCCAACTGACATTCCGTTGAGTCTTTAAGCTGACCTTCGACCCCCATTCCCAGGCCCATCCAGGCGGGCCTTCTCTGTATTTCTTCTTTTTTTTTTGCTTTGGTTTTGCCTGCCTTTCTGGGCCTCTTTGATTAATTCTGGATGAGGACGACAACGTCGCTGTCGATGGCCCACAAAAAGTTAATCGTTAGTAATTTATGGCCCTCTCGGTGGAGGCGGAATAGGGGGGCGTGCCAGAGGCGGCCTAGGTGAGGCGGAGATACAGCGGAGTAATGTGAGTGAAACGACAAGGAGACGATGATGAAGATGGCATAAACTTTGACATTAAATATGTGCAGCGAGAAATAAGTGATGGCCATTTTCAAATTACTATATATCTTCTGAATATTTGATTATCGCCCGAGATGGGATTTCTTTCTGTGCAAAAGTTCCACTTGTCGATATGGCGATAATGGTGGGTTCTCTGGGATCTCCCTTCCTCGGGGATGGATGCAGACAATCGTCTCGCATCGAGGCATTCAACTGCGCCATTCCGATTGCTGAATAAAACACCAAAAATGCAAAAGGGAGAAAGAATGTTGATGGCAATCCGGACTCTGGAGCGATGCTGATGGCGAGTACTTGGGGACGACGCACACACAATGCTCGCAATTGAAAATGCCACTCGATACCCGTGCCCCATGTCCCTGCCACTGCCCCTATCCCTGCTGCTTCCCCTTTCCCCATTTCCCCCGGCAGAACCAACAAATGCACTCAATTGCAGTGTCCACTGCAAGTGACCATGAAAAGAACTCTCTGCTCTTGACCGAGGGTCGCTTGAAAGATCTGCGGAGCACGGGACGCGCAGATCCACTTTGGGTTCAATGAATGAAGAAAAGATGATACTGATTCGCCACCTCGTTTATCATGTTAATGTCCAAGGTCCAAAGTGGTTTCGAATTCATTCAGAACGTTGCACAAAAGGCGGCATTCATTTAATTTAGGTTAAACGACAAAGCAAGCACCAGGCTTCTTTTAAGCAGCGGCATAAATTATTAAAATATATATACATACACTAATAGATATATGTATAAATCTGGCCCAGTTTTACTGAATGCAAAACTAATAAAAGGATTCCTAGAAAAGATTGCCTCAGTGCATTGAAATACAATCAGTTAAATAATAATCAGTCTACAGTGTTGATTTTGAGCATCTAAAACGTTCAAGATAACACTATCTGAGCTGTTTTTTAAGTGTCAACATCAATTACCAAATAAGATAAGCGGTTTAGTGTTCAAGATGAAAGAAATATCGTATCTATTCTTTACAATTCCTTTCAGATAAACAATATTTGAGTTTGTTTCGGTCTGTAAACACTCTTTGCAGAAATCTCTACAGCTTCATAAATTATTAACAGACATCATTAATTACCCACAAAAAACAGGGATTAAACCAGGCTGCCTCATCAAGCGATTAGGTTCCTATGAAAGGATATCAACTTTGAAGGACTCCCATTGTGGTTTTAAAGTAACCTTTAAAGGGGAAACTAAAGGCACGCAAATATTGTCACATTTAAATGGAGGAACTCTCATTTAAACCCCCTTAATAACCTTAAAATTAAGCGGATTTTACACATATATTTAATTTTTTTTGCTAGGAACTGGCTTGGGGTACTCACTCTTGCACTCGTTGGCATCGTTGTCGGTGGCCCTGCCCCAGGGACGGTCGAAGTAGAAGGGCTTGCAGCGCTCGCACTCGGGTCCGGCGGTGTTGTGCTTGCAGGCGCAGGTCATGGCCAGCTTGGCGCTCAGCTGCAGGCCGCCGCTCCCAGCGGCAATCCGTCCAAAGTGCCCGCCCAGCGTGCCCCCGCCGGGCGAGTCCTCGTCCTGTCCATCGTCCTGATCGGCTCCAGCGTTTGCCCCGGCAGAGCCCACGGTGGCCACGCATTCGGAGGCATGACCGTTGCACTTGCAGCGTCCGCCGACGGCAAAATCGGATACGGCATAATGCATCGAAATGGGCAAAGCGACGGAGGCGGCGGCGGCTGCCCCACTGGTGCTGGGTGTAGTTGTGGGCGTGGTCTTGCCGGGCAGGCTCTTGGCCAACGGCGGCGATTGGGTCGATGTTGTGGCCGCCAGCTTGCTCTGGTAATGCTTCTCGTAGGCAGTGCCGCCCTTGTGCTTGGAATGGCGCTTGCCGGAGGTGGATTCACCGTCGCTGGCATAGTCCAGATGCAGGTCGTCGTCCAGCTCTAGATGCTTCTTGGGCTCCTCGTACTCCTCGTCGTAGCCGGCATCGGCGCTGTCGTTGTCTTGAAGATTATAATCATACTCGTCCTGCTCTCCATCCAGCTCCATGTCCGCGTCGTCGTCCTCGTCGACTTCCCGGCTGCCGCCCATCTCGTCGCTGAAGCTGTTGGCATTGCGGGCCTTCAGCAGCTGCGGCGGCAACTCCAAACGATGGAAGACCACACGAATATCGGTGGCCGTTACCCAATCCTGCAGCACCAGCGAGGCGTCCAGATCGTTGGCCGAGGGACGACCCTCCAGTGTGTTGAAGGCGAACCGCTGGCCAGCCCCGCCGCCACCACCGGCGCCGGCATCGTGCTGGGCATTAATGCAGCGCGCCTCCTGCTCATTGAACTTGGAGATCTTGGCCCGGTCCGGGCGGCCGTAGAATTTCTGGCACTGCGAGCTGTAGAACTGGAAGGGCTGCCAGGTCTGGCCGAAGTCGGAGCTCTTGAAAATGGCCAGGGAGTCGGGGCGCGGCGACCGTGGGCAGAACGAGAGCGAGATGTAGGTCAGCTCATACTTTTTGCCCAACGACAGGGTCAGGGTCACGTTGTCCGGCGGCGCCGAGTCCGGATCGTGGGGCACATTGACCGCTCCCGAGCGCCAGCAGGTCACGTTGCTGGGATTGTTCAGATCGGTGAGGGCTCCGGCTCCATACCGTTGATGCGGCTCGCAGAGGCGGCACTCGCCGGCGCTGCCGTCGCGATTTAGCTCACAGTACCGCTCCGGCTGTTGGGCACCGCACACGCTGGACGCCTGAACCGGATTGCCATAGGCGGCATTCACGAAGCTGGGCAGACACTTGCGCGGCTTGCCCTCAAAGTAACAGGGATCGTTGGCCGAGATGCCGCCGGCGGAGATGGTGGCCAGCGCCAGTATCAGGGGCAGGATCAGGCTCCACATGCTCATCCCGGTCGCTCTGGCAGACTCAACCCTGAATCGGAGAAGGATAATCATGTAGACAAGAGATGCCGCCGTAAGCCTCTCATATTCCGCGGTTCACTGAATTTTAATTTTAATTCGATTTTTTGGGAATTGAAAAAAAAGAAAACGCTCCATACCATAGTCAAAAATTAATATTAGAGTGATATTTCAATTATTTTAAATATAAAATATGGTTTATAACCATTTTAAACATTGTTTTTATTGGAAGTTCAAGTACTACAATTATTTAAGGCTTTGTTTTGTTATAATTTTGATTTTTCAATGGAATTTAAATTATATTCCATATTTATTCAAGGTTAATTAATTTTTATATACTTTCTTTCTCAAAATATAACTTTCTTTAGGAATTTTTTAACATTTCAATGTTTTAATTCTTTTTCTTGGAAGTTGATGCACTATTGTCAGTACACCCAAGTGGTCCTTGCTACACCAAGCACGTGCTTGTTACGGTATATAATGCAAATACAAGATAATATAACAGTTATAATTATATTTATTAATAATATCACTCAAAAAGCTATTTGGATTTTAATTATACGAATTTGTAGCAATCTTAATTAAGCAAAGACTGATTTTTAAACACCTTAAAATTCGAATTATGCACAAAAATAAAGCTTAACTTCTAGAATGCTTGAGCCTTTGAAAAATAAATTGTTGACACATTTAAAAATTACTAAAAACTTAAACTTTTAATTAGCCAGTGCTGAAAGTTTTAATTATTAATTTCCACTTAATACAAGAATATTTAAAACTTGTCTTACATTTTTTTAGACTCGATTCTGTGACTTTATTGACATCCCAATTGTAATCATAAAAGTTCAAGTCAAAATGTAATTAGAAAAACAGAAAAATCAGTGGTTTTTTTATGGACTTTTGGCCATGGCTTAGAGTTTTCAGTTATCTCCCAGATTTAAGCCATATTAAACTTTAAACTCGAATGAAACTTTGGAATATCAGTGATGCTCAAGGGGAAGTCCTGACGAACGTTACGTACATTGGCTCGAATACGCGATTCCTCGCACTCCACTCCACTTTCTCTCCTTCTCCTTCTCTTGTTCTCACTTTCTCTCTCTCTCTCTCTCTTGCTTTTAGTTTTTTAGTTCTTTCGCTGTCACTCACTCGCGAGGATCGGTTCGCGATCGCGGTCACCAAAACAAACAACAACAAAAATGAAGACGCGGCGGCTACAACGGCGGCGGTGACGGTGACGGTGGCGGTGGCGTCGCGGCGCTCACGACGTCGACAGCAGCGACGGCGGCGTCACTGAGTCTGCCTCTGCCACTCACACGGCATGCAACAGCTGCTCCGTCCCTGTCTCAGTCCCTCCTCTTCAGAGTTCGGTTTCTGGGCTTCCCTAATTCTCCAACAAAATGCCAATTCTCAATCTCAGCTAGGAATTCTCCGGGCTGCGTTGCCACTCGGTCAACGGCCAGCGTGTTTCTGTTCGCAGCGGCAACGTCCTCGCGCCAGCTTGCCCCAAAAGTGTCCTGATGCGCCGCTCTCCGTCCTGGCGCGCGCTCTATTCCAACTTCCGACTCGGTTGATGTTTCGGTTTCGGTTTCGGTTTCGGTTTCAGTTTCGGACTCGGACTCAGAATCGGGCTTCACCTCCGGATTCGGAGTCGGTACGGCATGTTGCGGAGGCTGTCGCACTTGCACTCTCACTCGCACTCGAACAAAAAGCAACAAAAAGACACGACGCGCGCCTCGGGTTCGTTCGTTCTCGCTCGGAGTCGCTCGGTTCGCTTCGGAATCGCTCGCTTGCTCCGCTTGTGTTGTTCACCTGGCAAACGTTTGTTCGTAACTGAAACCCCGAAGATAGAGAGCATGATGCTAATGATGCCATGTTGCTGCTGCTGACGCTGCACAGTGGGGCATCGAGAACAATGTCGCGGCAGAGGAGATTAATTAATAATGAGGTATAAAAGAATTAAATTAAAGACATACAAATCAGTGAGAACATGTTTTAATCGTATTATTTAAATTATAATGACATATTTTAAATGTATACAAATAATGAATATGTGTTCCGGGGTTGATAACACTTATACATAAATGTAAATTAAAATATTTAAAATATATTAATAATATTATTATCAATTATTATTATATATTAAATGGAACACCGATTAAAATAGTTTACTGATTTGAAAGCAATTTTTTCATGTAATCTACATTAGTAGCAAATACAATTGATTGATTTTTATCATATTGTTATGTAATAAATAATTATGTATATTTTACTTATTTGCTTACCTAATTAAGTAAGCTATTTAATGTGCGTTGTCGCCCACTGTGTGCTATGGGATGCTGCTTGTGTTGCTGCCCTGCCCGCAGCATATGTTGCTAGCTCTCTTCTACATCGTTAGCAACATGTACTGCATGTGCCAATTGGGTTTCTTTCAAAAATTAAATCGAGTTGCTTTGCTTACATGATAACTATTCTATATTTTTATTTTGTTAGGGCAGAAAGACTTGGAATATTAAATTAACTTTCATTTTTATGATTTTTATTCTGCTATTTTGCTTAATAAGCATTTACTTAAGTATGCCTTTTCTCATAGAGATAATTATTATGGGGACGAAAAAAATGTTTGCAACTCTGGAAAATGCTCCAAACCCTTAAATTAAAATTAATAAACTATTTAAAATCCTAAAGTGATATAAATTGTTGGTAATAAGGAAAGTGTTGCTTGTTTTTGTGTTGCCTGATGCTGTTATTGGTGCAACACTTATGTTCGTGGCATGTTGCTTGCTATATTTTGTTAGCATCATTTTTGTTGCCAAAAATTCTGTCATGTTGATAAGGCTCCATTTAATTTATAAGAAATGGGATCTGTGAACCTTTCATCTTTTAACTATTAAAAACTTAAAGAACCCCACTTAAAGATTACTTTTATAATATATTTTTATTGAATTTATGAGTTTCCCTTATTAACTCTTTAGTAAATAACTCTTAAAAGCATTTACAATGCTTCCTTTGTAAATTAAAGCACTTTTTTGTCTTTATTAAATATATTTGACTAGTGCTATGCCGAAAGAGCATTCTTCTTTCAACCGCTAAGAACTTGTTATGGTTCAAAAATGATAAAACATATCATAAAAATGTAGGGTAGCATTTTATATTGATATATTTAAGTATCTGAAGGGTGTACATACCAAACTCTCATATCCGTAGCTTTTATAATTCCAGAGATTTCATGTTTTACATACAAATTCCCTATTGTAGGCCCTTTTACCCCCGTACTTCGATATCAAAACTTCCGCTGTCATGATTCCGTTTCCAAATTCCCTCCATTCACAAACAATGCGAAACGCAGACAGACAAGGACCGAGTGAGGCGGACCGAGTGCGAGGGAACGAGGGAGCTGTACTGTCGCGACGGCGAAGACACTGAGACGCCTGCGCAACCGATTTGTGCCTCCGTCAGCGCCTCTCTTCCCGCGGCAACGCTTCCTGGGAAGCAGCGGTCTTTAATGCCGCGAGCTTGCCCAGCGGCATGCCCCAGCCACCCAACTCCCATGCTGCCCTCCCCCTGATGCCACTTCATCGGACGCCCGCTGGCCAGTAATTTGTAAAGAGCGACTTAAGAGGTACATGGAGAGAAAATAATGGTAATTTATGAAAAATACAAGTGAAAAATATCAGTTTTACCTTTCATATATTTAAAAATTAAATATATTTTTTCACAAGAATACAGGTACTTATATTTAATTAATATTTTAATGATGTTATGTGAGATAAAGTTTCAATATTATATTGAATTATATTAAACAAAGATATCGTTTTAAATTCCTCCTTTGCTGTAATTTATTTCTGTGCACAAGGAAAACGTGCTGAGCGAGATCTTTGCCAGGGTTTTGTGACAAAGCTTCCGTTCGAAAGGTCCGTAGACTTCACCTCCAACCGCACCACCACCTTCCCCATGAAGACACTTTCAAATTAAATGTTTTAAATCAGCATTTTAAGTTGATTAAACTGCACAAAAAATACAAATATAGGAAGGAAATTCTAAGCATACAAATTCTTAACTAAAACTAAAAAAGTAAACAAAACATAGTCGTGTAAAGGGATTTTGTTTTTGGGGTTCAAGAACCTTTGGTATTTGTATATCGAGGGCTGGTTAACTGATTTGGTAAACAAAAGGCTGGAAATAATTAACAATGGAAGCTGGTACATATTCTGTTTGTCTTGGTAAATATATATTATAATGCATTAAGTTTTTGGTGGCTTTTGAAATAACTTCAATCACATTCTTTCCGTGTACTTCTTCTGGTCTGCTGCCGCCTTTTGATTTATTGTTTTTGACATTTTTTTTTTCGACATCGTGTCGTCGTCGTCGTCGTTTTCGGCTCACATTTCTCTGGTACCCCAGAGCCTCCTCCAGTTAGGGTCCGAGTCCGAGTCCGAGACGGAGACGGAGACGGGGTCTCAACATTTCAAGTGGATTCGGAGCTGGAAATCTGCTCGTTATGTTTTATTTATAACGGATTTGTTGTTGGCCGCCCGCCTTTGGCTTTCCGTCGTGCATTGTTTATAAATATTTATGCCAGGCCGCACATGTGATGAGGAGGACTCCTTTTCTTGACCTGCTGCGGATTTGTTTTCGTTTCGTTTTCCCCGCCCCTGAGTTGGGTCCATTTCGGTGATGCCTCCTGATGTCCGGTAATGGAATTTTAATTTTATTTGCTTACTGGCCTAGCTGTCGACCAAAATACGTTCGGGGCCAAGACGATTTCACTTCGCCCAGAGCACCGCAACGAGGAAAGTCAACCGCATCCCGGCCTAAGATCAAGTCAAAGTCAGCAGCTCCTCCGTTTGATAGCTTCCGGGCTAAGATGCACTCCACAAAATAAACTAGATCAATTATTATAGAAATATAATAAATATAGAACTCAGAAGCACAGGAAATTTATTTATCTGGCAGTTTTCCGTTTTATCTTGTATTTAATTATTAAAATGTAATGTAATTAACCCCACGAAAGTGCCCAACATTATTTCAAGTGCACCGAAAATACGGTAAGGTGCAATTATGACGCCTCGCTGTTGGCCTGGGCGTAAATGGAAGTGGCCAGCACCTGATCATTACCAACATTATAGAACTGGCTCTGCAACGCCAGATGGACCAGATGATGGCTATGCTCGCAGCTGGGCGTTGGGGGCGTGTCATCGGCGACTAGGCTTTGCCAAATTGCCCACGATCGCGATATATATAGTATGTATTTTTCAAACTACAAACAAAAAAAAAATATAATTTGTGCAGGAGAAATGTTAAAGCAACGGCTTTTTCTTTTTCAGGAGTCGATGAAAGCGGTTGAAACGAGATGAGAGCTGGCAGGGAAATGTGTAAAAAAAATATTCAAGCGAAAGATACAAATTAGCAAGGTTAGTTATGATAATTTAAAGACTATTAATTATATAGTATAAATATAGGTACGGAAAATACCAACTTCGAGTACTTAATTTCCAAGTAAAATCGCTTTTATCTTTGCTGTTTGAAGGCAGCCAAAGACTGAGAGGGATACTTACTGGTGCTACTCTTACCATATTCCCATCCCCGAAGGTGGTCATGTTGTACATCATAAAATGCCAGACAAAACACACAAATCAAACGATTCGGCATATACTCACACTATATATCGGAACAAACCGCATATGGAAAACCGAAGCTGGATCTTTGATGTCTCAGCATTCGAGCTCTCTTCGCCTTGAAACAAAATCTTTATATATTTATTTTTTGATTGAGTAAAGAGTTTTTAGTAATTTGTATATCATTAAACATTTCACAGTTACTTGGGTTAAATAAAGAGTATATTTAAGGTAATTTTTTAAAGGAAACTTTACGTAAATTAATTCCAACTCTATCTTATTGATGTATTTAAGAATAAATATGTATATTTTAGCACACACTCCCTGCCTAGACAAACCGCAGTCCCTGGAGTCGATACCAATCCTCAATCCCAATCCAAATCCCCCGGCGTATTTATTTATTTGCGTTTGTATTAAATTCTCAATTCATTTTCCAAAAAATTGTTTCGGTTTGCTGCTTGCGAATGTTTGGCCAGAATATTTGTTATTTCTCTCCTCTCGACTCTGCAGCGCAGTGGCTGTTGCTGATGCTGCTGTTGTGGTTGCTTCTATGTATTTCTAATGAGCCTTATGGGTGACTGGACCTACCCCTCCCCCCTACTGTGTGTGTGTGTGTGTGTGTGTGTAATTTCTTTCATTTAAATGATTTATTTATTTTTGCTCATTGCCTTTCGCAAGCCCCCCAAAAAACACGCATACATACATTCCCCTGGCACTGCGATTAATTTCCAAAACCCTGTATTTATTTCTCAAGTTTATAGTTGAAAATGATAATATTTCCCAAGTTTATAGTTGAAAATTATACGTTTTTGTTCATTTTAATGTTAGCTAAGCAGTTAAGCAGACAAGTTAAGTGGTTAAGTAAAGGCATAGTTTTTTAAAAGACAAGAACAACAATATTCGAAGAGAGCTCAAAGAAATCTATGCCTGACGTTACGCATCTTATTCCTTATATTCTCAATTCGGTTTTTCTGTGTGTAACTGCCCCTGTCTGTGTGTGTGTGTGAGTGTGTGTGTGTCTTGGCCTCTCTCCCCCGCAACCCCGCCAGCCCCGCATTGTTGTGGCTTGCCAGAGCTGCTTTGGTTGCCGGTGTTTTTTGCTTTAGTTGTTGCTGGGAAATTGCTTCTGGCATTTGATTTGTACATCATTTTTAACGAAGCATAAAGTTTCCTATATATAAGCGATGTTTTTGGCCAGGCATTGCCAGAGCCGGAACAGCAGGAGGAGGAGGAGGAGGAGAGGGAGGACATGGACAGACAGACAGAACACATCCTTGTTCCTGGAGCTCTTGACTCCGCCGCATCCACATCGAGTTAATGAACAAAAAACGTGGCATACAGATGTATTATTTTTATTATTCGTGCCTTCGTCGCTTACCAAAAATGTTTGCAGTTTCCACTGCACACACACACACACACACACACACAGGCGTGGTCCGTCCTCTTCTGTTCCTGACAGGATATTAAATAGGCATTTTCATTTGCAGGAAATATTAAATCAACAAATTAGAAAATTACAATGAGCGGAGCCACGGAAGTGGGAATGCCAGTAGGAAAAAAAAAAGAAAATTTGAATAGAAGTTCCGCTGAACTTTCGGCATTTATTTTCTTATTTTATTTTGTTCTTTATTTATTTTATTTTCTCATTTATATTTCTCTAGAAAAATCCATACAACTTAGCAGATTTCTCTATTGTTATTTCAAAGATATTATCCATCTTTAAACCTCCAATGATATATCTTAAATATTTTTCTTAATATTTAAAACTTAATTCCTAGCAAAAACATGGTGACACGGTCACATGTGAAACGAAAGAACTGCCTTGGGCTCTACCGATCGGTTCCCATCGATCTACCCTGGGATTTCGGGGGCCAAACGAACCGAAAACAAAAGAATCAGCGGAAGATTTTTACAGATCTCGGTTGGCACTGAGGCATGCCCCGACGACGTCGTCTTCCACTCGAGGGGCAGAGACCCAGGCGTTGCACCGTCCCATCTCAAGTGCACGGTCCCATCAGCATCGCCATCATCGTCCCCAGCTCCTACTACTCGCTTCTCCTCGTCGTCGTCGTCGTCATCTTCATCATCGATGGGAGACTATCGGAAAATCACGTAATAGGCACGTAGGCCAAATATTTACTTAAGCCCGGTCCCGGTCCCGGTCCCGGTCCCAGTGAGGGGGAGTCGGCCCGGTGCAGGGCCACATTAATGTTGTGGTGGCAACCAATTGACTTGCCAACCGAGGATGGGAAGCGTGAAGGAGTAGCTGTAGCTGGAGTAGACAATGACTTCCTGCAGCAGTAGTTCGACTTAATTGCCCCGCATTCATTGCAACGGCACACCGTGAAAAATCGAGTACTCCTTAGTGCTCTAATTACTCTTTAAAATATTATTCGACTTGCATAATTAGAAGATCAATTACAATAATTATTAAATACATTTATTTTAGCTCTGGTCAAGGGAACTTCAATGGTCTTAATTTGGCTGACGATTAATTAATAATAATCGGTGACTGTATGCCAGAATTCGTACTTGGGAATTTTAGGTGCACTCTTTACATTTAACAGAGTTTTTTCTCATATCACTTTGATAATTCCGTATTGGCAATTTGTGTACATTTATCAGTTGCTAAATATAAGCTTCCTTACAACTATAAAGAAGTCTTTATTTGTTATCTTGCACCCTTTAATTTCTCAGGGTGCAACTCCTATTGGAGAAGCCACATTTTCCTTGCAGTGTGGCAGCTGTGCCGCTGCGAGTGCAACGTCAAGTTCAACATTGACTCGGGAGACGGTAAATAAGCAGCTCCGGTCCACAGTTGACTTTGCATTCCGGGTGTTTCCATAGACGCAGGCAGCCCCGTGGGATGCATAAGCCTCGGCCTCTGTGGAACGATGGATATTCCTTTGATGACCTCCCGCGGTGGGCCAGCGAGCGGGCGGAGTTCGGTTCGATCTGATCCCTGGTCAGGGGCCAATTCCATTGATTAGGGCAGTGCGTCCGTACGTCCGAAGCTTGCCCAACGAGAATCCTCTTGAGGAAATTGCCACCGCACACTGGCAGCAGGCAGCAGGCAGCTCTCCTCCATCTCTGTTTCCGTCTCCATCTCCAAACAAAATAAAACCTTTCCACCCTCGAGTGTGGCAAATATCAAAGTCAAACAAATGTGAAGTGGCGACAAGGAAAACAAGGGACTGGGACTAAGACTGGGCTTGGGACTGGAAATGGATGTGGATGTGGAAATGGAAGTGGGGCCAGAGGCGGCGGCAACAGCAAGTGTTTTGCACTAAAAGCGAAACTACTTAGCATTTGCCATCGGAGTTGGACTCGGAAGTTGGACTCCGGAACTCCGGGACTACGGACTCCGGACTCCGGCCAGGCGGAAGCGGAAACAGCAAAGAAACGAACGCTCGGGGAGTGTGTCGAAGGCGGAAAAAGTGAAAGCCCAGACCGAGGAATGAGGTCAAGAGACAAAATAGGCTTACTGACATGTGTGTCTGACTTTTCGCTTGTGTGTGTGCGGGGATTGGGAAGACCACTTATGTCTGGGCCACCACCGCCCACTTACTCCCACTCGCCATTTGGAGTACTCTCCCCCCTTTGCGGGAATTTAACGGTCAAATCGCTTGACTTTTGCCTGTCCAGAAAGGCATTCCTTGAGGTTCTACGGCTCAAGGATACTTTCCCAATGGTATTTCCCATATTTAAATGGAGATTTCAGAATTAAAGCATAGCCTTAGTGTTGATTTTAACATGAGGAAAGTATTAAAGGGTATCTTCCAGTCGTTGTTTGGCTTTTGCTTGAATTTATTTAGGGGTTTTTTTTCGAAAGGTTCTTGGGGTTAGCTTACGCTTAATTAACTCGTTTGATGCCATAGAAAATCCATCTGAATGATGGCGAAGATGGTCCCGGAGTTCATTCCGGAGTGGCCGCGTCGAGGTCGCCTCTGGAGGAGCTTGCATTTGAGTTTGAGTTACCGCTGGCATTCGTTTGATTTATAAACCGAATCATATATTAATTATATTTATATTCCTCGAACGGCAACCGGCTCTTGGGGACATGTTAAATGAACAGTTTACTGTGAAATTGTCAAGAAAATGCGTGCTTAAGCCAGATTAAATGCAGCCCGCTTCAGATTTATGGCCATGTTTCGACCCCACTTCGAGTTCGAATTCGTTGCGCTCGGCATTGTTCACTCCAATTATTTATGGGTCAGAAATTCATCTTGGCCAGGTCTTAAACAAACGGCCAACAGCTAACAGCCAGGGAACATATACACAACTATAAATAAAGGCAATATCAAATTTCAATAAGCCAGTTTCAAACGAGAAACTCACCACAGCAACATGATGCGCGCCGCTCCAGCCAATGTTGCTGGCTCTGCACTGCCAATGTTCCTTGGTGTCAGCAACAAGTTGCCAGGGGCCAAGGCAGAGCCTAGTCCAAAGGGTATATCTTTGTACACAGTCGTGGGCATAATATAGGCACTCAAAAGTAAGTAAGTTTTAATTTTTCTATACCTAAAAACCATTAAATTAATAAAGAATATTTTTGTTATATTTATTTCACATTTAAAACTGAACATATTTACGATTACAAATAAAACTTGTAGGTTTTAGGTATTTACTTGTCTATTATGGTCTTAAAATTTAAATTTCCTTAATAATTAATTAATAAATAATTGAATAAATAATTACCTTATAATATTAATAGGCTTTACAATTTACAAATTAAAAAATAATAAGCTCATAAACAATATATTTTTAATCTAATATAAATCCCCTTGCCCTTGCTTTTATTTTTGCTTCAAGTGTAGGCAAGGGTTATGGCTTGATTTGAAATTGCCGATCAAGCTAAGAGCAAGAGAGTGGGCTTAGGGCGGGGTGAGGCAGCGGCAGTGGGCGTGTCCCACGTGGGCGGTTTTTTCTTTTGGGGNGGGGGGGGGGACACCGCGCGCAGTCAATATCGAAAAAGTAATTAAAGGCAGCGGCGAGACATTGGCGATGCTGATGCTGATGCGGCTGCCGCTGCTAAATGCTGATGCCAGTCGCAGTTAAGCGTTGCTACCCAGCCACGCCCCCACGCCCACTGTCTACTGTCCACCGTCCACCGTCCGTCGTCCTGTCAAGTGCAATACGTGCCACAAATGCAGTCGCCCAAATATTGCCGGACCAGCAAATATACACTCGCACGTAAGATGGCAAATGGCAAATGGCAAATGGCACATGGCAGTTGCAGTGGCGAAGCCAACGACCTGGAAATACTCTTAAAAACCAAAGAAATTTTAACAGAAATAAAGAAAAGAAAGAAGAAATAAAGGCAGTAGCTGTGTCCATATATCTAAGCTTATATTTTCATATATATACATTTTGAGAAATGCCCAAAAGTATGCCAGTATAATATGAAATTCGATTTTTCAGACTTGTGTATTAATGTAAAAAATAAAATTAATTAGGAAATCATAAAATGCATAGTTCTTAAATAAAACTAATATTAAATATTATCTTAAAAGTATTTATAAATATTTTTAGGGGTTTAAGAAATTATAAACCTTGGAGACAAGCTAAATACCCACTAAATGATGGTTTTTCCACCATTATTTCCCTTCATACATATTAAATTTCCTCATTTCATTATGTAATTATTCATAAAAACCATAACTTTCAAGATATCCCAATCATATAGTGTGAAAATATAGCATAATCTACTTACAATGTCTAAAATGAAGTGAAGTTATCACAGAAATTAGCGAATGTATCCCCCTGTTGGGCCCAAAAAGTTCACTGTGAAAATTTTCGGGTGTGACCCGGACAGGTCCTGCGATGGGCACCACCGATTTCCAACTTATCACACAGTTGATACACTCGCATCCTTTTTGCCGCCGGGGGCGGTGCGGTGCGGCGCGGTCACCGCAAAAAGGACAACAATGTCGACAATAACGGACGACAACAAAACGCATCCGTTTTGTGTGCAACGCAGTCGACAATTATCAGCGACATGAGCAAACCAATTGTTCCGAGAGAGAGTGTCCTCCAACTCCTCCGCCTCCCATTTATCCAGCGTCCTGCCGGATACCGTTCAGTGTGCGTGCAGGAAGCGACCGATAGGCCCGAAGCCAGGTTCATCTGTGTGTGTAATTGTTTGCCAGCGCTACACTGATTACGGTGTTCAATAACAGCCCCTCATCCCCCAAAAAAGGGCCTCCAATTCGGACGATTTTACACATTTATTCAATACTTCTATGGATCGCTTAAGAGCTAGGCACAAAAAAAAAAAAAGAGTACAGGATAAAAGGAAAGGCTAGTTGTAAAAATAACAAATTGAAGTAAGGTAATTACAACGAAAACAAAAATACATGTAGGCCTTAAACTTAATTTTAAAAAAATATATGTATACTCGTATATATATATATTAATTAATCTAGGGAGCTTCAGAAATCACTAGGGCTTTACAAAACCTTGCAGAAATGTGTCGAAAAGTATGTTTTAGGTACCAAATTAAAGATAAATTTGTATATTTTTACGATATACAATTTTGTAGCATAATTTTGGACACCAGCTTGGGTCATTGAAACCCCTAGTGTTTTCTGCAAAACTCCAAAAAAATATTTTGTAATTGTACACATGGGTTACAGAGTCTGGGGCAGGATCGGGAAAAGCACTGGACTCGGGCTGTGACAATGTCTGGGGGCGGGGTCTAACTCTCTTCTGGTAATTTGGAAAACGTTGGATATTAAATTCGAATCTTGGTTTTGGAATGGATTCACAATCCTCGCTTATTAGTTTATGAATTATTTTTGAAATTTCACTTAGATAGAGAGCTCCCCGCCCTTCGTTAAACCCGCGGAACTTGTGTATGTACAAGGGAGGAGGTTCAGATACCTCCGCCTAGGCCTCTTTGGCCTTGACCTGGGCCTCCTCCTGAACGTAACCGGGATTCTCGATGCCGCACTCGATGGCGACTGCCGGCGGATGCGGTTCGGCGGCAGCATGCGTCTCCAGGGATTCGTGTATCACATTGGCAACAATGCCGTTCATCTGGCCCTTGGCCTCGCTGGCCAGGGCCAGGGCTTCGATGGCATTGATATTGCCATTGGGATCCTTGACGGAGCCGCGCTCCGCATCTGTGCGCGTTAGTTTTCCACGCTGCTTCACCTGGAAGCGGTACATCCACCTGGCAATCAAGACAATGTTCAGAGGATGCTTAGAGAAAGCGAAGAGGCTGTACTACTCACAGGAATATGATCACAGAGAACATGGTCAGGCCGCCGCCGAGCAGGAAGAAGGCGCCCGGCAGGACACGCAGAGTGGCCGCATACAGCGTCGTGTACATGGGTGCAAAGACCATGGGCATGAGGGCCTCCGCCACGCCAAATAGCGAATTTACCTTGCCCAGCTCATCCTTGGACACCAGCTTGGTGGCGATCGATCGCATCGCAATGAAGGCCGTACCGTTGAAGATCTCCACCAGGCCGCCCAGATACATGTGCCACGGCAGCGTGGCAAAGGCATAGACGAAGGAGGAGAGAATCTTTGAGGTGCTGGACAGGACACCGACCAGGGCATCGTCGATATTCAGTTTGTGCGAGAGCACGCCCACACAGAAGATGACGCCGATGAGGCCGGTGAACATGGCATAGGTGGAGAAAAAGCTGAACTCCACCTCCGACCAGTTGAAGCGGAAGCGTGTGAACAGATACGTCACAGCCATCTCACCGTGCAGCGGACCAATGATCACCATCACGACAATCATCAGAAGGATGACACGTTTCCGACGCTGATTCTCGCCCCTCTGGAAGGCCACGCGGAATGTCTGCACCACGTGCTCCTTATCGAAGAAGTCCGCCAGCAGGCTCTTCTGCTCGGGACTCTTCTCCGGCCGGGCCACCGGCTCCTCCAAAAAGAAGAAACCGTACACGAAGGCAATCACGTAGAAGGCAGCCGAGATCGAGAACACGCCATAAAATCCGATTTGCCTGCAAGGATTTCCATTTGAATATACAAAGATAAAGAGATTCGTTTCAGTGTACCCACTTGAGCAGGACCCCGCTGAAGGCCATGCCGATGGGCACGCCCACCGAGAAGCAAACATTGAGAATGCCAATCCTTAGAGTTCGCTCCTCCTCCGTGGTGATGTCCGCAATGTAGCTAAAGACGCCCATTAGCATGGTGAACCAGCCGCCGCTGAGCGATGGAAAGATGGCCTCCGTGAGGGCCGCGGCCTCCATGGGCGCCTGTTCGAAGTAGACGCACAGCATGAGGCCAACGACGCCCAGGAACTCGCCCACCACCGGAATGAGAATGCAGGGCTTCCGCCGGCGATGGCGATCGCTCCAGGAGCCCCAGAAAAGGATCAGCAGGCAGGGAAACAAAGACTGAATGACCGTCTTCCAGGCGGCCATTCGTGCCACCATCTGCTGGATGGTTTCCTCCTCCCTAAACAAATATTTTAATCATATTTATTCAACGATTAAAAGCGGGTTGAGAGCGGTTAGATTTCTTACAGTGTGTAGTTGGCAGTCTGGCGGCGGGTGAGGGCATCGCACACCTCATCACCGTAGGCCATATTCACGCGACAGGCCTTCTCCAGGTTGAGGTTCTGGGTGGCCAGGTTGGAGAGCACGCTGGGCATGATGTAGGCGGCCAGGATGGGCTCCACGGTGATGTTGTTGGCCACCAGGCGGAACTTTTCCCGCCAGGTTCGCTTAACGGGCACAGTACTCTCCTTCTCCTTGCCGCACGGCTTGTCCTTGTTCTGGTTCTGGGCCGGAGTCTGGTTGGGATTCGGGATGGGATTCTGGCTTGGATTGGTGGATTGCATCGTTGTCACTGGCGTCGGCGGTGTGGCATGGTTGACCGTATATTTGCCGAATTTGGCATCGCCCAGGCTACCATCCTTGGGTGACATCGTTCCTGAATCTGTTGGATGAAATAAAAACCACTTTGTAAGGCTCTGATCTGGGAATTCGGTGCCCAGCCATGTCTTTAAATAAGAAGCCTAGCTAAACCATAATAGAGCTTTTTATAAAATATAACTAACACCTTGATTAGGTAGCTTTTTTTATAGAAAATATTATATAATAAACATCTGGCAATTCGGTGCCCAACCATGTCTTAAGATTGTAATTTTATAGCAAATATATATAGAAAATATGAGGAAATATCTTTCTTTCTTTTTCAATCATATATGTAGGTGTGAACCCTGACAAAGTAGCTTTATCGATAAACGTTATCGGTCACGCTATCGGTGCTCCAACCAGCTGTCAGTTCGTGAGTACCACTCTTAAAGGTTGGGAACCCCCCGCCATCCCGTACACAGCATCCGCTTGTCGGCCGCTAATGAGATGTTTTAGAGAACACGATGGAGAATCGGGGAATCCGAAGTTCTACCAGATGTCACGAAACACGCGCTGTAATTAGTGGAACTCCGATCAGTGGTAGGAAGGGGCGGCGGCTTTATCTACTGGGCCGCTGCTGGGGATTTGGAAATCCCAGACAACGGCGACGGCGAAGTTTCCATTTTTCATTTGGGTTTCACTCGATTGCGTTGTACTATGTATGTAGCTTTTTTAATTGTTTTGCCAAGTGCATTTGTCGTTTTGTTCGGCGAATGTCAAAAGTGTTTACACAATTGTTGCCACATTTTGGCTTAAGGCATGTGCCGCCTTCCAGCCAGTTTACACGTCCATCCCAAGCCCACCTCCCCAATCCCTCCTCCATTTACCCACCGATTCAGACAACCATCCGCCAAGCGCATTAACCTTATCATAGTGAATTTTGCCGAAAGCCCCGACGACTATTCAAATTTGCAGAACAATGACGATTGCCTCACATGTTCATAAAAGGCCCATAAATGTACATTGGTAAATATTTAGCAGACAGATAGATAGCTTACTTCAATAGAGAACAATTAATCTTTGTTTAATCGAACGCAGCTTCGCCTATTAACTACTACCCGTTCTACGGCGATCGTTATTTGTTCGTTATTTGTTTACTTGGCGATTATCTTTCCAGTAATTTTGTGTATATTTTATATACCAGCTTATCTGTTTTCTCGATTAACAAGGTTTGCCAGACTCTTCGAAATTATGTTTGTAATTTAGTTGTCAGAACTGGACAACCTTTGTAAATTTCACTGAGAGATATTTATATGAAAACGAATGCTAAACCTAATGGTAAACTGATTGAAGAACAAGCTATTGGTTAACCAACTAAATAGAGTTTTCATGGATTTCATGGATCTATTATTATTACTTAGCTGTTTTCGTTCTCTAACATTTTGTTATACTTTTAACTGCTGCTGCTTTATACTGCTTGACCATTTCCCAATTCAAATTATTTCAGAAGTTATAGCAATTTTACCTCAGGCACCTCTCAACTCTTCGCATTGTTCTTTTCTTTTTATTAACCACTTTTCTACAGATACGGCCATATCTCAAGATCTACAGAACCGATTTGACTCAAAAAACTATCACATATTTATATAAACATTTTCTAGGTCTGTTTGTAAGATTTTCTACAAATTAATGTAAGACATTCCTAAATTTATTCCTATTTAATTAACAGAAGATGGTTCTCTATGTCTATAATATAAGTTCTTTAATTATACCCAATAAAAACCTCCATAATCTAACATAACTCGTAAAAACAATTGGAATATTTAAGTACTTAAAAGAGATAACTAAGCTGAGTATTTTTTAAGATTATTTTACATTCATTTTTCCCGTTTTAAAACATCAAAAACTGAATTTGTGACTGATGCTTGTATTGACTTGTGAATATACTTTTGTATACCCTCCAAGAAGCGGCTAAATACAATTCAAATTAACTAAAATTAGTCAAAAGTTAATTGACCTTGACAGGTGCTCACACACTCGCACACACACACACACACACGATCGCCTAGGCGAAGCCCCAGCGACCCATAAAGTGCATCACTGACCGTTTTAATCTCCAACTTCCGCCTGGCGATGACGCAGTCGAATCTACTGGCCAAAAATCGCATAGAAAGCGACGGGCTAAGTCCGCAATAACTTGGCCATAGTGAACCCCCCTCCCCAAAAAAAAAGTTAATGATCAAATTCTGCGAATAATAAAAACACACACTGGGAGAAGGGGATACAATTTTGGAACTGCTGGCTATCTCACCTTTTCGGGAATCTTCACTGTAGCCTCTGTGTACCTCTTGGTCTTAAATAGTTAATTATCTCGGCGAAATCTGGTTTGCTTTTTTCCCTCAATTGCCTTTAATTGCGACAGATGAGCATTTAAGAATCGAGTTTCAAACGCAACGAGGCGAATTTGAATCGAAACCAGAGACTGAATCATATATTATATATAAAAATATACATATATCTTGGGAATAAACCGAATCCTGAGTTTATAATTAATTCGTAGAGATTCATTACTGTAGATAATATGCATTTAACAAAGATCATTATGTTAAATCAGTTTCCTAAGCTCTTACATATTTTTCTTAAATATTTTTAGTTCCCTTTGTATTCAATTATTGTTGCCAGTGTAAGTTTCAACTAAGATCCGCTTTCTATGCAAAAAACAATTACTTTATTTAGTCGCTGTGACTCTGAATCTCAACTTAGAAGGGTTCTTGACATTGAATCTCTATTCTTATAGTCATAGATACATCAAAACTAAGCTCTATGATTATTGGCAATGCATTTTCTGCACTCACCCATAGAAAAAAGTGCAAATGGGGTTGTGGGGCCTTAAGCCCGATTTGAGGTCATTTTGGCCACCGATCGGTCACGTCTAGCATTACTATATGCCACTATATACGGTCTGCGAACTGTTATTGATGGCTCTGCGATGGCTGAGCGGCATATTAACTAGCCAAGAGTCGATGGCCCTGGTTATATGCAACTCCAGGAAGTGGCTATATGGACATATTTCATAGTCAAAGCTGGTTTTTGGGGGAAATCTCCAGCCAAACATTGGATTATAAATTTATATTTCAGCCAGTGTTCATATATCACAAATAAATGCATATTTTGTTAATTTATTAAACATTAATATATCTGTAGTCAAAAGGTAAAAAAAAGAACAATATTTCTCTCTGTGCACATAACAGTTAGTGACTTCCCACGCCATGATTCACGGCGGATAAAGCCTGTGGAATTACAGCAATTATTAGCGAATATTATTATTGGCGAGTGCCCATTATTATTAGTTTTGTTATTTTTTTTTGTCAAACCCTATTGTGCTATTATTTAATTTTCTAATTTTCGGATGGCGGGGGGAGGCGGTTGCTTCGCTCATTTCCGGCGGCAGGTTGACAAAACTTTTCACACAAGCGTATCGAACGAACGGTTGGCGCCCCAAATTACCCATTTACGTTATTAATTGTATGTCTACGGCAGATACAATTAGATATAGGACTGTGTCTACTACAGATACAGCTACAGAGATACGCGACGACGCCCGCAATCCGGATACAAAGATACGTCGCCGGAGTCTGCCGGTGACATAAAGTTCGGCCTTAGTCCCTGACTAAATTGGGAATAATTAAATACAATTAGCTGGCAAAATCACAAATACAAAAAAAAAATACAAAAAATACAAAAATAAACGAAATAGAAATGGAAATAGAAAAAGTTTTCTTGTTGGATTTTATTTATGCACAATTCAATGGTAAAATTAACCGCTAAAAATAGTTTACTAAACAGACACAGGCTCTCGCAAGCCGGGAATCATTTCTATTTGCACACAGGCAGAAATTTTTTAGGCTCAAGCTCCTCTTACATACCCCATAATTGGCATAATAGTAATGACAGTAATTTCTCTCAGTGCTGCGCACTTCAACCTGTGTTCGCGGAAGTTCCCAAAA
>JAEIIG010038320.1:5387-84906 GCA_018904695.1 Drosophila parvula | reverse complement strand
CAAACAGCAAAGCAGACGCTACGCTGCCGTAATAGAAACCGCAAAAGCAAAACAAAATTTGATATTAAAAAAAAAGAAATATAAAAATAAAACACTGTTCAAACTAAAATAAACTCGATAAAAATCAATATATATATATACAGAATATATATAAAGAAGAACAGATAGAAAATAGTAGAAAACAGAGAAGGCGGCGATCAAAATAATGATAAACGAGCCACTAATTTGGACAATCAAAACAACAGCGAACAAGACTAATCTCATTCCGCGACGAAAACAAACGAATTTAGTATAAATTAAATGCGATTTGTGTAAATTGATTCAAGCCATAATTATAATTAATTCGGCTTGACAAATGGTTTGGGAAATAGTTGGCGAAATGTCCATTGAAATCAGGATTGTCAGGGCTGTTAAAGAAAGCCATTACGGAACCAGCTTAGGGTTAATAAACCGACTTTGATTACTTTCTAAAAGTTGGAAAAGTAAACAAAATGTTGCCTAGAAATACCCTCTAATCAAGGCATTTCTATCTACTACTATATTTTAAAATATATATAAATAAATCCACAAGAAATTGTTATTTTTATTTAAATTAATGTTGCATTGAATTCTTGGCTGCATTTGAACACTTTCTTTGTTATTTGTCTTTTGTTTTTTATATATTTAATGATTAATCTTGTTGTTTATTTCACAATATTGAATCAGGTATTTAATTTTAATAAATATATTTTGAAAAAAGAGAAGATTTACTATTTTTTTGTGGCACTTTTGCAAATACTTTTTCGACAACCCTAAGCGAAAGGCGAAGAGCGTAGATCGGATGGCGCAGATTTGATTTAATTTACATGTCGTTAATAAAATTAGGAGAAAAAAAAATAAATAAACATACACACGCACACACACGCACGCACACAAGGCACATATTTAAATTGTGGGAATCCCCCGCCCGCTTTATCCCAGACTTTCCACCGCTTTTACCTGAGACTCGCTAGGCTGGTGCTGGACAGGTGCGTTAACTCCTTACGTTTCGTCTGCTGGCGGCGGGTCTTGGAGGCAGCTCCTCCTGGCTGACTGGCAAATAGAAAAAAAAAAAAACAACAACGCCTATGTGAACATGGCGGTGCTGCAAGCTGCAGCGGGTGGCTTTTCGAGGGGAATTGAATTAAAGGCACTTGGCACTTGTGCTGCGCGGCGACGGCGGCGGCTTAACGAGACGAGTAGAGGAGCAGTGAGTGATCTCGGTGTGCTTTCTCGGTGTCCAAAACCCAAACCCAAAACCCAAACCAGCGGCGTTGAGCTGAACTCGGCGACTAAAACGTTCGCCGGCCAGTAGCCGCCGCGTCGCACGGCAAATACGCGCCGCCACCAGCGCGCTCTGCCTCAGTCGGCGCGGCGCAGTGGGTGTATGTACGGGTGTGTGCGGTGTGTGCGGTGTGTGCGGTGTGTGTGCGGTGTGTGTGTGTGTGTGTCCACGATCGGTTGAAGGTATCTGGCAGCGCTGCCGGTCGATAAGCGGCAAAAACAGACGCTCGGCAGAAAGCGCACATATACAGGTGGTCATTAACAAAGGCCTGGACGCATTTCCCAAAAGTCATCCTATAAATATCGATTTACTATTGAGACACATCCCTCATACCAAGAATTATATTTCATCTATATTTGTCAGATACATATATATATATATTAGCGAGACAAAGGATCGATCGGAAATATTTCGTAATACTTTCTGAACTGACTCAGTTTGGAATCCTAAAAGTCTTACACAAAGTTAATAGGTAAACAGGAAGAATCGTACGATTTCTGGTGATATCCCAACAAATTGGCAAATAATTCCAATAAGCGCAGCTACAAGAGTGGAAACACGATGGAATGTTTAAAAGTTTCCCAAACACAATTGTATCTGGCATTGAGCCATCTACACCTTCTCTTATTGGCAATTAGCAGATGTGTAAGTCCCCTGGAACTAATCGATTAAATTGTAAAACTATACTTTCCTTGTCAATAGTATCTGTGAGCTGAATGGGAGGAAAACAAAGTGTGCGATATTGACAATTATGAGATCCATTTTAGGTGTTTCAAAATGAATAAACAGGAAATTAAGACGGATATAAATACAAGAAATATATCGAATATAAGATACCCTACCTTTAATAGTACTTCTTAGTTAACCTTTGCCTTAAGGGATGAGCCACTGAAGAATATCTTATCAAATGCACGAACCCTTAAGAGTTTTATGTGCAGCTTATAACGATAATATAATAGATAGAGTTTTATGTGCAGATAATAACAATAATATAATAGATAGATATATATTTATAATATAATATATATAATATAATAGATAGCCTTCCTAAACTATATACTTTAATCTTAACTAACTTAGTACGCATGCAAGCAAACATTCAGGCAGCACGCCAATAGTTAATAACCTCGCAAACTGTACCTATACTTTCTCCTATTGCGCCTACTAACACCTAACCCTAACAAGCACGTGCTTGGTGTCGCAAGAACCACTTGAGTGTACTGACCTTAGTGCATCAACGTCCAAGAAAATGAAGATCTTAAAATGCTCATGTTAATACTTATTCAGCTTCGACGAACAACTCTCTCTCTCTGTCTCTCTTGAGCGGACAGCTCTCTGTTAAACGGACATGTAACCTCAAACAATGCTTATACTTTTTTATTAACTATTAGTTTTGTATTTGTATTTATCTTAGGTATAATCAATAAATTGTATAAATAATGCATTGAGTTATTCCGGTGAAGTGAAATGTAAGATGCGATCAATCAATAATCGATATAACTTATACATACAATGAATTATCTCGAGAAAATAGACACAGTTGGTTAAGTAATGTGATATCAACGACAATGCCTCAAACACGACACTTGTTTATACATATATAATATTATTAAACTTCGTTCAGTCATATAAGCCATTAATTCCACGAATGTGTAACTGATTATGAACAATTCAATACATCAAATTGATCTTCGAAATTCTCAATAGACTTTGGATTTCTTCTAACAGAATAATTTATTCTTTTTTCAATAAATTTACACTCTAAATGCTAGATATAATATAAATGTATCTCAAAGCTAATAAAATAGAGTTCAATAAACGTACAGCCTTGCCTCAAGTGTACAGGAATGAAGGATTTGTTGACTGATCAGTCGCTACTAGAATTTCACTCTTCTGTTAGTATCTAGTACTTAATAGTTATGTTAGTTAGTGATTAGTACCAGCTCGTGGCTTGCGGCAATCAGCGACTCTCGAGCGGTGGCCACTGCTGGTCGTAATTATCGCACTGGCTGCCACTTTTAATAATGCGCTGATGATGGGCCCGCTGGGCGGATGGGAGGCAGAGGAGGCAGAGGAGGAGGTGGAGGCTTGGAGGTGTTCCGAGAGGGGTTCAGTGGACGGGCGACCTTGACTCACAAAGCCACAATGGCGCGGCGGAGACCGCAAAAAGTGCATTCATTGACTGGAGATGCCTGCCAACTGTGATGCCAAAAGATACAACAAATCAATTTCAATTTGTTAATATTATATTATATATGAAATCATAATTATTTATTATTATTTAAGTGTTTAGCTTGCTTTAAAAACTAATAAACATACATAAGTATTTCGAAACCTTCAAGGCTGTACATACAGATACTAAGTACCTCTCAGATATTGTATTTCGCAGCACTGACTGGAACGAGAGACCGCTTAGAATCTGCATATAGTAGCCGTTGCAATAATATTTAGTTATTTGGTAATTCAATGCAAATGCTGGCTACCGGCGGCAAGTGGCTCGGAACGCTGTTGTTAGCGGCAACGCTGATTAATTTCTAATTGCTGTTATGCTGGGGACACTCCAGCACCACCCTTCAGCATAATTACTCGATTCCTCGGATCGGATCGGATCGGATTGGATCGTGCAAAACTGCAGCCATAAATCAGTCAGCCATTGTCCCCCGGTTTCGGCCCTTTCGCATCCCCGACCGACTTATCAAATTACCTGAAACTCCATCTATGCAAACTACTAACTAACATATCATTGTCTAGTTAGTTATATTCCAAAAACCCGTTTTGGATTTGACGGAAGAATCACCTGCATTCGCCGATCGATTAGGTGTGACATCATTTCTGCCAATTGCTTATATAAAGTAGGATCGGTTCGTTCCAATATTACATATATATATATAGTATGTATGTATATGTATGATTTTCACCGAAATTCACAGCATATGCTAACCAAATGCCAGTTGAGAGACACTTTCACCTGATGTCGGTTGCCCAATTGATTAATTGTGTTGTCGCTAATTGAGCGAATCCATTGACGACTTTTGCATATAATTTTGATAAATAATTATTGCCAGCCGATCGTTAGACCAAAACAAACAAGCCAAGCTGATGCTGGCCCTGCGTCAAGCGAAAGATAAACATGATTTTTTATTGCAGACAGACCACAAAGACCCCACTCTGATTAAATCTTTAGATACCCTTTAGGCAGGTAACGAATTTATCTAAGAAATTGTCACATAAAACCCTTATTAATTCAGTAAGTAATTCACCTTATTTGTTGATTAGATTGATCACATAAAATAATATATTAATGGTAAATTAAATTAAATATTCAGCTAAACTGTAAGCTGGCAAAGAAATGATTAAAGAAAATTGTAATAAAACCTTTATTATTTCTTCTACTGATAGTATTTAATTAATTATTATTTGGCAATTATTTAATATAACATTCAGACTTTAGATAGTTAATATACCCCATTTAAACAGAGCAACAACAATCACGTGCCATCTAATGGGCTCTGACAGTCATCCCGGACAGCTCCATTCGCAACACAGAAAAGCTCCATTGAAGTGGCTGTGCACAATCAGTACAGATCCGTAAATATATATTTATTTTTCTCTTTTTTTATTTCTCTTTTTTTGGGTTAGTTAAGGCCGGGTCTAGACTGGTGTCAAAAGTTGGTCCAGCGCAACAAGAGGTGGTCGAGAGGCATCCGTGACGCCTCGCTGGTAGCGCCAATGACAATGGCCAACAACGACCGAGTGAGTACCAAAATTATGGCTAATTCTGGTTGAGTTTGATGCAAGCTAATGGCACTGGTCACTCCACTGGCCATGTTTTGTGGCTGAGTTGTGATATGGAAAAAGGAGAAACAAGAGCAAACCAAATATGGGGGATATAATCGATGGCAGTCCGGCTAAGCATCTTGTAGATTTTTCTATCATAAAATATACTATCTAAGAGCCGTTACAATACCCTTGACCCCGCCCCGAGTCAGTACCCTGTATAATTATATATTATAGAAAAATAAAAACCCTAGACACGAAATGCCAAACAATCGACGGTCGAAGCTGCTGCCAATCGTGGCGGTGTCATTTGTTGGATAAACAAATTACAAGCTTTGTGTGTGCAATTTAGTAGCATTCGTATATCTATATATATATAGTATATATATCTAACAGATACTGCTGAGTGGAGTCCCGGGGTCGGGCAAGTCAAGCGACACTCCGCCATTGTCTGCCGACGAACACTGGCAGCAGGTGGAGCCCCGTCCAAATGGATATTTGAAACGCAACGGAATACCCTTGGGTTACACCGGGTTAGCTCCCTTCCACAGGGTAAAAGATATGTTCTAGCTAAGTGCCAGGGGAGCAGATACATTTGAGTCAAATTGGCTGTTAAGCATGGGAGGAATGGGAGTACCTTATATCTTATATCTTATATGAGTCGCTTTCATACTTGTTTTAAGTTACCAAGCTTAAGATACAAATTTAGGGCTTATCTTGGGGTAATTAAATAATAAAGAGTTATTATAAACAAAAAACCAAGAAGCCTGAGATCACAGGCTATCGAAATCAGTCTGTGGATTGATTTTAAACTGTCTTAAGTTCTTAGCATTCGATCTTTATAATATCTCTCGTATACAAGGTATTTTTGTTTAAGTTTATACATGATATGGAGCAACCCTAACAAGGAGTTAATGGTGGATACACCCACTAAGGTCCTCGGCAATAGGCCTTCCTTGTTGCTACAGTCTGGTATCCTTCAGTTGTCCCGGATGATAGTCTGGTCTTGGCGGTTCCTGCCCAGCCTCAGTCAGTTGCTTAAACTATAAATTAAAGTTAAATTAAGGTTGTCAAGTTCGCTAGTTCAATAAATGTATATTTCCTTTATTTAACAAGTTGCATATTGGTATTTTTTTTTTGTATTATATATGAATTATCTCCGGATAATCTGTTAATATATGGCCTTTGTCCTTCCATTTGGCTGCAATCGATGGCAACAATTTGTGGCGCCTGCTGTGCAGTTCATTAATCCTCCGGCAAAACCGCAGCACCAGCAACAAGTTCCAGTTTGCCTGGATGTCCTTGCCACGTGGGGGAAGGTGTAGGGGGAAAGGAGCTGGACTGCAATCGTAATCAACCATTAAATGCCCATCACACAGCGGTCTGATAAATTACAATAAGGTAACTGCAAGAGCCTATACACTACACAGAGAAAATTGAATGGGAAAAGGTGAAAATTAAGCAAATTAATACCTATAATAACCTGAATAAATACCTGAAGATATAGAGGAGGGAGACCTCTTTGTTTACCTATTTCTTTCAGTGCAGTGCGTTTGATTTGGTGAAGTCATGGGGGAATGTCTGGAATGCCACTGTCAGTTGGATGCCTCAGCAGGGCTTCAAAGCAGGACATCACCTCAAATCCATTCCAGAGACTGGCATTCGTAGTCCTTTGTGCCATCCAAATAGCTGCAGCAACGAAATACCGCAAACAGTTCGATCTTGTTACTAATGCAACTTACAGTAAGCTCTAGCATTTCTCTCAGATACTGTCAATATCTCACAGATATATTCTGGACTTTGCTGTACAGAACAAGAACAGAAGCAAGTATATTTATTCCAAAGAAAACCCAGGGGATACGAAACGAGTTTTCCTGTTAATTGCTGATTTAAAGGGAAAATTACCTTGGAAGGAAGCCTTGTGATTAAGTTGTTCCGCCACCGCCACAGTGTTACTTTCTTCGTGTGTTAATGATATCAATTGTAACACTTTATGGCCAGCATTTGGGGTCGACCAGCCCAGTGTGAACTGTACCCCAGGGGTACACGTAACCATACATATGTTTTCTGTGTGTGCGGCTCAGAGACAATATTGCCGGGCATTTACATATAAATATTTATGACCTTCCTTGGGCCCCCAAAGTTGCATGTGAGCGGTCAATTTAACATAACGAAATGCCTGGACAGGCCCTCCCCAAGGGGTTATATCTTTGTTTTGGCGGTGATAAGGAGCTGCTGTTCGTTCCCCCTCGCAGGATGCTGTCAAGATGCTGCTGGCATCTTTTTTTATTATGACTATCAGCGTTTATTGCGGGACAGAGGATGCGAGAGCAGCTAGCTCCCCGAGGATTTCTTTAGGGCCTGGAACAGGAACTTGCGGCTTTATTATTTCATCATTATAACATTTCTTTTGTGCGTGTGGAAACAGTTGTGGTGCAAATTAAAGCACTGAAATATACGAATAATTGTACGCCAAGCAAAGGCAGAGAAAAGAAATCATTGAAATGGAGAATAAAGGTTACAAATTCTATGGGAGAATATTTTCTATATATAGTTTTAGTAACCACAAGTAAAGCCTAGTATCTTGGCTGGCGTCGTGTGTTGGGCTCCGCTCTGGCAGCATCGTCGACGAGGCTGGGCGACCACTTTAAAGTGCCCTGAACTTGATTAATGAATGGCAGCGCTCCAAAGTATGCTACGGCATGCAGCCAACACAAACACACACTGGCACAAACACACACTGGAACACACACTGGCAAACACACATACACCCTCAAAGTGTCAACGACACGACGCTGAGGAAGAAGAAGGAAGAAAGCCACGCGTCCTGACATGGCTTAAAAATTGTTTGCCACGCGAAGCACAAATTGAAATTGGCTCACAAGTTGGCAGCTAATTTAATATTTTGCACTGAAGTGTCCTGGCCCTGCTGGCTTCCCCATGTGCTGCTCCGCACTTATAATTGTCACAGACACGAGTTATAAGCATTCAAATAATTGCTGGGCTGGGCGGGGCAATTTGCGGGGGAAAACTAGGCAACAATTAATGGAGGTCCCTGGGAATGGGGGAAAAGACTCCTTCCCGACAGTTGCGAGTCTGCTGTAAGGGGGGCTGTGATGTTAACATCCAGTCAAATATTTATTACTTTGACAACTATTACTTTATTCACGTATATATATTATTTATTGCTCAGCCCAAAAGTATGTCTTAGATATGGGATTTAACTTGGTTTTCAGTTAGAACTTTTACTAGCTAATATTATAGGAAGATTAATATATATAAGCTCAGCATTTCAACGATTTGTTTGCCGGAAAATTCTCGGCCAATTTAGCCTGACCTTTCCACACACCTTTCCCACCCTTCGGCCCTTCGCCAAAATCATTCTCCACTTTTCCGGCAGAATAAAACTTGGGGGCGGCAAAAGTTTTTGCCATGTCCGATTTAATAAATTGGTTTATGATTGGCTTTTCGACGAACTTTGCCCAAGTGAAATGCTAATACGGGCACATCGCTAACTTTAAACGGTTTTTCCCTGGGTGGCCCCACCCACCCCACCTAACCCCAACCCAAGGCTGCAGCCGGGAATCTTCGTTCGCCGCCTCGACGCATTTCTATCTGGCGCCGCCTTTTCGCCTTCCTGGCAGCCAAACATTTTTATGGCTTCCTGTACACAGCGCGCCAAATAGATACAAGATACATATCGCACACACACACAGAGACACCTTGCCACCTTACCTGGCTGGTAATTTAAATTGCACCTGGCTGGAATTCCGATTGCCGATGCTGTGTGGTGATCCATAATTTGCTGTAATTGAATTGAAATGATTTTGCAGCCGAGCATTTGCCTGGAAACTGTATGGAACATATCCATTTATTTATTATCCATCAATTTAATTAAATAAAATGTGAAATTATTTAATTTATGTAGAGCTTAAATTGAATTAAATTAAGGGACAGTTCCGGCATAGATGTTTCGCAACGGGAGCTATCTGTCGGACTCCGATGTGAGCCGACTTCTCAGTTGGGAATTCTAGTAAGAAGCGCCAACTACTTGGTTGGGAATTCTAAGGCATAGTGTCAGCTTTTTTCTTTTCTTGGGATTTCTAGTGCCAGCTTAGGATATTCACATATTTCTAAAGTAATAATGATTAGAATATATAATAAAAGTACAGTACAGTACAGTTTATACCGATTGTCTGCTTTAACTCTTATTTTTTTATTCAAATCGGTTAATCTCTGTTCAAACAAACCCTCGAATAACTCAAGAAATTACCAAGTTATTGGATGATTCATCATATAATGTTTGTTACTAGTTCTGTCATCTTATATATATGTATATTTGTATATATTATATATTTATTTTATGCCAAAGACCACGTCTCAATCCTTAGCTCATTCATGAATAAACCTGCTTAGTCATTCACTCAAACGTCCCCATATTCATTAACTGATTTGTACTGGCAGTTCCAGTGGCTTACGCAGCATTTCATTAAAGGATTTAAGGGGGGCGGGGATGGTGTGCTTTCTCAACCCCCATCTCGTACGCCTCTGTATTGGGCATTTACGTGGCTCGCTGCTTAGCTGCTGCTGAAATCACTCATACGCCACATGGCCACATTGAAATTCCAACCATAATCCCCGGCCGAAAGCGAAGGAAACTTCCTTCTCTTCCGACTGCCAGCTCTTGGCTTATTTTCGATTTGTGCAACAAATGAAGTGAGAAATTATTTTTATTATTATTTATATATTTTTACTACCGCTGGCGTCGCCACACCCCCCCGCAAAAACTCCAATGCCGCTCCGAATCACGTATTCACAAAGGCAAACAAACGCATAAGTAAACAGGCGGCGGCAACGGGACTGTGGGGGGGCAGGAAGGGGAGTTATGAAAAGTAAGCAAAACGCCAGGGAAAGCAGGGGGGGAGGGAAAACACACTCACACACACACACAGCGAGGCAGTGAGCTAAAGAAAGCACATTTTTCGTTGGGCGTCCATCAGTCACATCATTAAAATCGAGCGAGCTCCGAGCTCGGCAGCCGCCTAATTCGAATCCTTGCCGCAAGATGTGCAGAAATGTGACGTGAGGCAGATAGGGGGAGGGGGGGAGGGTTGGTGGAGGAGGCAACTGCCTGGCCAGGAGCAAGGACCCGGCAAGTGAAATAGACAGGGACAACAATTCTCTGGAGACATTCATCAATATGCCAAACATGTTTTGTTATCATCAAATGGAAAATGCTTCATTTTCACGTACGCCAAGAACGAAGCGGAGAGTGCACTGCTACAAAAAAAAAGACCTACTACTAACTGGGTAGAGGGAAATTCTTAAAGAATATATTAACTAGCTTACACTGACGTTATTCATAAACAAGAAGGGAAGCTTACTTCGACTAGACAAAGTTTATATTACCTTGCAGATAATACAGAAAGACGAACTGGCAGCTAGGCAAGCCGACGGACAAACAAGCGAACAACGCACAACGGACAACAGACAACGGACAACAGACAACGGACAACGAACAGACGGACAACGGACAATGGACAACGGACAACGGACAACGGACAACGGACAACGGACAACGGACAACGAACAGATGGACAATGGAAAACGGACAACGGACAACGAACAACGGACAACGAACAGACGGACAACGGACAACAGACAACGGACAACGAACAGACGGACAACGGACAACGGACAACGGACAACGGACAAACGGACAGACGGACAGACGTAAAGACAGAAGGACAGATCAGGTAATGGAGAAGTTTGTCTACTCCATTTCCTGGGTTATTTATACATTTATCTAATATATTTATAATAATATTTATTTATATTTATAAAAAAACAAATATGTACACTTTTGTTTTCAGTGTGAGAGCCAGCAACAGGACCAACGGCATCCTGACAGATCGGATGGAAGGACAGACAGACCGTCAAAGTTGATGGCCGCAAGGCGGAGATGAGTGGAAGACAGGGGCGCGTTATCGTTGAGAATTTCACAGGTGAATTTCCGGCTCCCCACCCAGAACCATTCCGACTCCTCCTCCTCCTCCTCTTCCCCCTTCCCCTTCCAACCCCCTTTAGATACTTTGCGGCTTGCGGCAACGACACGTTTGGAGCATCTGCCGCCGAGTCGCGGTGCTTAAACCACCCAAAAACTAGCGACGACGGAACACATAAATTGATTACCAGGAACATTTCACGACAAATTCGGCATGTAACAACAATGACAGCGCACAGAGCTCCAAGCAGCTCCCTGCTGCTTCCAGGGACTCAACTTCAGTCCCCTCTCCCCCCACTGGTTTATCAGAGTCGCCGGAAGCAATATCACTGTGGAGCAACAGTAGAGAGATTGTAAAATCTGCGACAGCCACCAATGCCAGAAGGCTCCTTGTGTGTTGCTTCATCGCCATCGGCGGGAAGGACCAAATCAAACGCGACACCGCCAATGGGGATTCCAGGGAAGGAACCCAAAGGAGCACCAGAAACCCAGATGTCTTCATTCGGTGCCACTGTGATTTCCACAGTAGAAGTCAGCTGAGCTTTTGGGTGACCACCAACAATCCCCATTAACAAGTATTCTCCCTGGCAAAGTACACAAAAACGAATCTGGTTTTCATTGGGAGCTAGAAAGCCTTTATATATTGGCCATAATCTGCGACTGATCTCTACCAGCTGTTGACGTCATACCACTCGGAGGTGGAGCACAGGTTGCCGAACTCACCGTTGCTGCCGGAGCTGCAGCCCTGGGAGCCATAGTCGCAGCTGGAGTAAATCTGGCGTCCAATCATGTTGGTGGTGGCATAATTGCAGGCCACCAGCACCTGGTTCCAGCCATCGCGGTTGTAGCGGGCAGCAGCGCAGCCCAGACGGGTGTTCCTCTCGGACATCATCACGGTGAAGTGACCAATGGCCCTGTATCAGGAGAGGAAGGAGCACAAGGATTAAGTAAGTAAGTAACATAGCCAAGTGGTTAAGACTCACGGTCCGCTGTAGCCAGATGGATAGCCGCCGGCAATGATGCCGCTGTTTGAGTTCTCCACCTCGTTGAACCACATCTGGACGCTGTTGTCGAGAATGTAGCCCATGTCGGGCAGACTGCCGGAGTATGCCTGCCAGGCCAGATTCTGGCCGGAGTACTTGAAGGCGTCCGTGTTGTGGCAGCTGTCGTGGGCCATGTTGCACTGGCGCACATTGAGGGAGGCCAGGTAGGCCAGCTCATCGTCCCACTCCATGGTGGCCATGCGGCAGGCGGCATTGTGGTTGCCATCGTATCCACCGGCAATGTAGTTTCGCTTGTCGTTGTGCGAATGGACAAAGACCCACTTGTAGTCGTCGTTGATGTCGATCAGTTCGGCGTCGCCGGGACAGGCGCTGTCCCACCAGTTGCTGTGTCCGCAGGCAATGTGCGAGCCACCGCCACAGATGTCCGACGAGCAATAGTCGGTGGCCTGGGCAAGACCCAAAGCCACCAGCAGGATGGCGAGCAATACGAACTTCATGTTGACTTCTTCACTTTCCAAATGAATGGACTGATCTATGGGTGTGAACTCTCCGGCCAAGTGCTTATATGGAGCAGCTCGGGCACTTATCGGTTGGCCAAGTGCCACTGTAAATCAACGCCGTCTCAGGCCGAAGAGCTCCTTCCCAGCACAATCTAATCACTTGCCAATATTTACGAGTGCCAATTCGATACTGACTTTGGCTGCCATCAGTGTTGTGCCGCCACAAAAATGTATAACTATGCTGGCTAATAACTGCAAAATATATGAATTAATTCAATAAATTTTATTTACTTTAACTACTAATGAAACTTACAAAACATAATTATTGGAAGAAGTTCTTCTAGTCATAAATAAACCTCAAAAGTGGAACAAATTTCTCGCTAATAGCTATTTAATGAATTATTTTATATATAAAGCAGGCATACAAATTCCATTTTAGGTTTTTAATTTGATTTTCAGACACGATTGAACTTAATGAACCTCTCGGAGAGATACGAAATTTATTAGGCAAACTCTTGAGATAACCAAACACTTTTTGGGCTGCTTTGAGTGGGGAAAAAGCAACAAAAAAAGATAACATTTGTTTTTAAGAGGTTTACCCAGCCAAAGAGATGTTAATTATGTTCATTATTCTCCAACTATTCTTCATTAACCAAATAGAGATTGTTAACAAATAGCCAAGGTGCCAGCTCTGGGCAGGATACTGCCCGTTGATAAGCGGTCAAGACTCCAACTTGGGGTAGGTCCGCATCCACTTGCAGACACACTTGATCAGCCCTATCAGAAACTGATTGCGGATCAATTTATGGATGACTTCCTCAGACCTGGCAGACTCGTGTAGACCAAGAAGGCAACAAAACTAACAGCAATCTTGGAACCATTAGAGCCAAAAATACGACTGCAATTTAAATAAAACCACCGGATTTATTACATTTTATTAGTTTGTTTTCATGAACAGCCAATAAGATTTTAATAATGAACAAAGAAATAAGAAAAAAAATAAACAAAAGATTACTTTGGTAAACTTGAGCACCACTTAGAGATGGTCGAAATGCTGTGTACACATAGAAAACGATATTTTAATGGGTTTATCGATATTTCAATTCAATGAAATCGGCTTAATTAATTTATCGTCATTATTCGGAATCTTTAAAGTTTTAACTAGTTGCGATAAGATGCAGTCTAGAAGAGATATCTTCACACTGGTATAGCGGTTTGATTTATATAGTTTCTCTGTTATTATATCGATTCTCTCATAATACTGAGCTTCGTTGGGAATCAAACCGATATATTGATACTTGAATCGATATTTGATCTTTATAATACCGATTTAATTTGTTTATCTCAATTAAGGTCGATAATTTCCACATGTTCCATATTAAGGACGCTATTTAAAATTTCAATATATCAAAATATACAATATTTTCGATGTGATATCTTTACCGTTATACAGATTCGATATATATTCCCCTCGATACCATCTCCCGCATACAAACACAGCGATATTATTGCTGCAGATAAGCTGCCGAATTCCCACGTTTATTGGCTTAATACGACAAGTTGTTCACATTGTACACCTCCTTGGAGCTGCACAAATACTTGTAGTTGGGATTTGTGCCGGTGGTGCACTTGCTGGCCGGCGCCTTGGGGCACGAGCTGTACATCTTGATGCCCAACACATTGGTGGCCGCATAGTTACAGGCCAGCAGGAAGGCCTTGTACGGCTGCCCGGCAACGGAGTAGGTGGACACAGCGCAGCCCATTTCCGTGTTGCGATCCGCAACAAGGACGGTGAAGTGACCAATAGCCGGTCCACTATATCCCGATGGATAGGCATCGATGTAGGCCTGTTTGGTGTAGACATGTTCGCTATACCACATGTCCACGCCCCACTGCACATAGTAGGTGACATTCAGGGGGCTGTACCAGCCCATCCAGGCCAGATTCTGGCCGGACCAGTCGAAGGCATCGGTGTTGTGGCAGCCGTCGTGACGCATCTGGCAGCTGCGCACATTGAGGGAGGCCAAATAGGCCAACTCGTCGTTCCACTTGATCGTGGCCATGCGGCAGGCGGCGCTCAGATTGGCGTTCAGACCGCCGGCGATGAAGTTGCGGTACTCGTTCGATCTGTCCACCAAAGCGGCCTTCTGGGCGGTGGTCAGGGTCAGCAGAGTGGCGTCGCTGGGGCAGCTAGAGTCCCAGGCCTGCAAATAAAATATAGTTCATGAGAAATGATAAAGTCATACAAGTTGTGGATTAATTTTTACACCTTCTGCTTGTTTTTAATGTTTTATCTAAAGTGTTTTTACCACTGAATATTCTTGGAAAGACCATAATGAGTGGAAGATAATAAGAGAGGCTACTATAGCATTGTTTTCTATATAAATTGCCTTGGTTGTTTACACTCATTATCTTTGTTTATTGCCCAAGAAGTTGCTTTAAGTTAAATACTTTACTTCTTGGTGTTTTTAATTATTTTTTAACTAATATTCCTTAGCCAATTTTCGGTACTTTCCCTCGCGAGGATCATACAAAACTCACCCCCGTATTGTTGCATCCAAGATTCTTGGTGGTGCCGCAGCTCTTCTTGCAATAATCCGTGGCCAAAACGCTGGTGGCGGCCAGGGCCAGGAGGCCAAGGCAGATAAGGTTCCCTGTATGGCGGCACATTGCTGTTCCGTACTTGATTGCTAATGCTTCCGCGCGGGACACGGGCTTTTATGGAGACATCGCTGTGCATTTGATTAAATATTTACGCCGTAGTGTCTCATTTGTCCCAGCTGAGTCTGCTCCGTCGCCGCAGCCGCCTTTGTGCTCAAATACATACACACACCCACCCACTACTGCCCTGCCCCCCAAAAGACGTCACCGAATAGGTCTGATAAACACCTTGTGTGCGGAGTCGAGAGACGAGAACCGAGAACCGAGAGTTATTCGCCAATCTGCTGGCATCACTGATTGTTTTCGATAAAACAAAAAACACTGAGCAGACCTGTAGTGAGTAATGCTAGGCGAAAAGGAAAAAAACCAGACGGGGAGACCCAATTTTCGGCAAAGCAGACATCTGTATGCCCTTAACGTTGTAAAAACCAAGAAATCTCACTCATATTACTCATACGCCACCGATGGCATATTACCATTCTCATTGTTATCTCGGTCAGCTTTATCATCTTGATATAAATGAGTTTATTAAAGAAAGTATTGTATGTACAAAATTAATATTTTACCAGGGACAACAGTACGTATGAGTGATATGTTTGACTTTGTCAATAATGACGTATTTCTTAGTATTTGAGCTGTAAGGGGCAGATAGGTGAAGTACAATCAAGTTTTTGTTTAATTTGGAGTAAGTATTACATATTTTAGACATTTAAAAGTGTCGGGAAATTCGGAAATCAAGGAAACTTCATCAAAAAGTGCTGTAGGAAAAGGCATTATGTATTTATTTTAACGGATTTAGGTATTTTTAACTATTTATTTATCTCCATTTTCACGCATTTCGGTTAAAGATTTGAACAAACAGGCTTAATAAGTATTCCCAACTAAATTTAGTTTCAGAAAACTTTGCAATCGTAAAAGGCTTGCCTACTTTTTGGCAGCTGCTTACAAAGATTAAGTATGAAAATTTCCAGAGAGATACAGCCATATTCTCTTGTAACAAAAGCCGGCAGAAAGTATGTTTTGAAGAAGCGTATTTCCTGTCTCAAGCTCTACTTCCTGTAAGATCTCTTAGAGAGGTAAGCCCTTCCGTAACTCCTTTGTCTCGCCACAAGGTCCCCTCTTATAGTTTCCGTTGCAAGCAAATGTTTTATTTACTTTTAATTGTTTAAAGTTGTTTCAAAAGTCCGGCACGTGCCGAGCTGATTAGTGTTTGTCCTAGGCAAATGTTAAACCAACTGGAGAGAGAGAAAAAAAGGCCAACAAGTACAAAGAAAGCTTTGCAAGGTGGCTATGATATGATATTATTTTTACAGCTGCCGGGAAATAAAAGCCTTTAAATATTGCCCAGTAAACGTTTTTATTTTGATTTTTCTTTTTTGTACTTTGCGGAATTTTAAACATCGTAGACCTCGGCCAACTTGCACAGACCGCTATAGTTGACATTGGCGCCCTTCTTGCAGCCGGAGGCCTTCGTGCCGGCCTGGTAGACGGGTTCACCAATATAGTTGGTGGTGGCATAGTTGCAGGCCATAAGGAACCAGTTCCAGCCATCCTTTACATAGAAGGCGGCGGCGCAACCGCAATGGGTGTTCTTCTCTTGGGCCATTTCCGTGAAGTGACCGATTTGTCTGCAAGGAGAAGGATATATGTATATAACCAGTGATAGGTTGCCTTATAAAATACAAAATAATAATACTAACGGTCCGCTGTAGTTGGTGGGATACTTGGCCATAATTGTCTGATTGGCGTCCGATTTCTCGGCCCACCAGGCGGTCACCGAGGACTTAATGAGCGTGGCCACCGTCGTGCTGGCAATGTCGCCGGTGTAGCCGTAAATGGCCAGATTCTGGCCGCTGGCCTTGAACGTGGCCGTGTTGTGGCAGGCATCGTGCTTCATCTCGCACTGCCTCACATTGAGGGCAGCCAGCGTGGCCAGTTCGGCGTTCCATCGCATGGTGGCCATTCGCTTGGCGGCCTTGTATTTGGTCAGCAGTCCGCTGGCCAGCTTGTTGCGCCGCACATTGTGCAGCTTCAGGATGAGCTTCCGTTGGTTAGCATTGAAGACCACCGCCTCGGGAGCGGGACTCGTGGGGCAGTTGGATGAAAAGGCCTAGAAGATACACATAGGTATAAGCGGGGAATCCTCTGGAGGACTTCGTTGGAGCACTCACCCCGCTGTTATTGCAGGCAATGTGAGTGGAGGTGCCGCAAAGCGAGGGGTCACAGTAGTTGGTGGCTCCTTGGACCAGGGCCAGGCTGCTCAGAGCCAGCGGGATTAGGGCGAGAATCAGTTGCGACATATTCAGATACATATATTTTGTGGCCATAGCATTAAGGCGGTATTGCTTTTATAGCCAACTCTCCAACTTCTTGGAGAGAACATAGCCAACTAATTTGACAATAGCCATTGTTTGATCGCGGCAGGTGTATAATATTTAATTTCTTTATTGTTCGATTTATCTCAATATTTGAACAACGACTTCCAACTTTATTTTCAGCGGTGTGCCAAGTGGCGGTACGAATCTGTGGCAATCTGAACCCTGCGAAGATTTGGCGCTATCATTGCACTTTGCCCACCTTTTCAAGTCAAATACATTTCAGATCTATGGGTTGCCCAAGGCACATGCTAGTAAACAGTAATTAGTAAGCGGATTTTATAATGAAAACTGCAGACACGCTACTGTCAATATTTACTCGATCTATATTAGGCTGTCTTATGTTTGGAACACCTTAAGGGGATCCACGCTCGAAGGCTGCGGTGATAAACATGGTTTTTGTGCCGAAAAAAACCTTTCGAAATGATTAATTCCTATTTGCATTGGCGGGAGACTCAGTTTTATAGGTAATTTCTATCCTGGAACTCTTTTTATAAATTTTTTTATAATAGAACGTTTATCTTGGGGGCTCCAGATATATCTATGGATTTTAAAACACTTAAGAAGGTGTCTAAAAGTATGCGATAAACCTTTTGAGGCACCAACTTCAGTGTAAATCTGATTTTATTAAACAATAAATAAAATTTATTAATAAAAAATAAATATTAAATATTTCTTATATTATAAAACTGATATTCAATTAGTAATTTTATAGGAAAAATACCAGCTTATTTTCAAACACATTACATATGAGGGTGCCGCATTCCGTGCGGCTCTATGTTAAATAATAAAATAACGATACTTACCCCAAAGAAATGATACCAATTAATTGTCCCTGTCCCCCCACAGTTAAAGTCCTTGAACATTTGTATACATATATATATATAATACATATATATTAATATATATATATATTTTTTTTTTTGACATATTTGATATGCTGCCATTTTGTAAGTATTTTTTTTTTTGTTCTTAGTAGGGTTCTTCTGTTCTTACAATGTAGTTTTGTCAACTTTATAAGTAGTTGCGCATACACTCAATACAAATTGCGCCGACAATTGTCATTTTCGTAATATATATATGTATGTATGTGTAGGTCCTGCCGGATGTTGTCATTCATAACTTTGTGTAGATATAGACAGGCGGTGGCTCTGTCTCATTGCATATAATATTTTTGCCTTTGCTTAGCTTTCTTTTGGTACCGAAAAATAAATAGATATATGTGTGTATTTGCAACTCTGTTCTCTTCAAAACCAACTCTTCCTGTCACTCTATTCTCTCAGTGTATATATATATAGGTATTTATGCCAGCTGGTTTGCTCTGCATGCACATACATATATGTATATGTATCGGTTGCATGCTATTTGTGTCTATATATGTATTTATTTGCATTAGAAGTTTATCCGTGGGCTGTGTTTGCAGTTCTTGCTGTAGCTTGTGGTTGCTGTTCTCGTGTCTCGTTAATTAATAATAATATTTAGCGCTCGCTCCGAAACGGCGACTTGATAAATTTCACACACAAAATATGGATTTGTTTGTTTACATTTCTCTAGAATATATATATATGTATATTGTTTGCACAGTTTGTTTTTGTTTTTTTGTTTGGTTTCTGTTTAGGCTTAGGTTTCGGTTTCGGTTTCGGTTTCTGGATTTCTGAATATCTGGATAATCTTTATATCTTTATTTCGGGGGCAACAATATCAAGAATATGTTTTTGTCTCTTTGCATTCCTTAAAGTCCTAGTATTTGTAAATTATAATATTCATATCATCCCTTTCCTCACTTATCATATCAAATGGTTTATGTACATACATCATTTGCAGTCGATAGCATGCGTAGCATATGTAGCTTTAGGAATATATTGTGTTAATAGTGGGGACAAGCCAAAGAGAACAACAGCGACAGACAGAGAGAGAGAGAGAGGTCTCCATAAACTGTGGTGAGTTCTTGGCTTCCTTCTCCTCTCAGCTCTCCACGTCTCGCTTGAACCGCGGTCAGTATAAGCTTAAAGATGCGTAACGCCTTATTAGCTTTCTCATTATATTTTTAGATTTTGACGTCCTCCCAGAAAAATGCAATTCAAATTTACAAGCGTTACACATCTTGAGCTATATAATGTCCTTGCCTGAACCATTTCCCGAACTGACAAAAGTCGAGAGTACATTTAAGAGTTATTTTAAAAACTAAGGCTTAAGTGATACATAATAAATACTGGTTTTTGCATTAACAATTAGCAAAATGAAGTAAGAGTTAGTTGTGCAGCTGCCAACAGAGGAGCGTTTGAGGCGACTTCAAGTCACCCTTTTCCTCCAACTTAAAGTACAAAATTCACAATATCATATCATCATATCATGGAATATACAAAAGCTAAGCAGGTGGCCAGCTTTTCGATTACATAGAATGGCACACGGTGTGGTCAAAGACGCTTGGCGTGGCAACAAAAATGGGAGAGAGAAAAACAAAAAAAGGAAACACCAAAAAAACAAAGAAGAGACTTCGCAATTCTCTCAATTTCAATTTCAACTTCAATCTCCAATCTTCTCTTTCAGCAGTCTCTGTATTTTAATATTTATGAAATTTATTTACAAAACTTGTCATGCATTTTTCATTCGCTTCAAGATACACATCTAGGTATTATATATATATATATATATTCTCGTAAATAAATAACAGATGGGAGTCCTTAGGAGGTCCTAAGCGCACTAAATGATGAATACACGTTTAGGGCTCTACATAGCATTGGATACATATCGCGAAATATAAGATTTAAGCTTGGTTATAGTAACTGGAAACGCTTAACTGGATGTACGTACATACGTGCTGCTTACCAAGTAGATTTAGATATAGATATATATATATATATAGATCTTTCCTGCATATACTATGTATACGAGAGTCTCTTACTACATCTAGGGGGTGCCATCGAGCATACATAAATATATATGTTTATATTTATATTATTATATATTATATATATTCCTATATATCCTAGCTTGTATTTAGGTTTACGTGTATTTCTTGTAATTAATAGACACCATTTTGCATTTGTAGCAATAACAACGTTTCGAGTTTCTCATTCACACGAGCAAGTGTAAGTATCTCCGTCCTAAGTACCTTCAATCTTTACTCTCTACTCCAGCTGATCCAGCTGATCCAGCTACTCCTCCATCTACTCCTTCTCCTCCAGCTGCGCTTGATTCTGTGCTTGGGTCTGGGCTTGGGCTTGGACTTGGGCTTGGGCTTGAGGCGATGGCGGCGGTGGCCCAAACTTACTGGTTATCTTGTGCGAGGCATTGACAATGGCCAGCTCCTGCTTCGAGTCCAAATCGCAGTCATAGAGCCCGCTCAGCGAGTCTAGGCTGAGCAGACGTGAGCTGGCCCGGCTGGACACCGAGGTATCGTCCACATCGGGTGCATTGTACAGCGAATTGACATCGGACAGAGCCCCCTCGGCATCGGTCAGACCGGCCTCGTTCAGCAGCGAAATATTCTCCAGTCCGGGCTCATCCGTTATGTAGCCCGTGGACTCGGCTCCACCTATGTTAAGAGTTGAAATTGTATATATCTGTTCTAGAGTCTTACTTGTTTTATGCTTACCTGTGGCCTCCTCGCGGCAATCATCGTCCGACCATTCCGATTGGCTCTCCAGGGGATTCGAGTCCATGGATTGGTGATTGAGGTGTGCCGCCCCATACTTTAGCTCGTCGTTTATCACATTGGCCTCCAGGCCGTGCTCCCTGTTGTATCCTGCTATATCCTTTCGATCCCGTTCCGGATGCTGTTCCTGTTCCTGATCCTCCTCTTCATCCTCCTCCTCCTCCTCGTCGTCGTGGTTTGCTCTGTGGCTGAGGTCTGACGTTCGCTGTGGTCGCTTCTGGCGCACATCGCGACCCACTTCATCGTCCTCAAACTCCTCGTCGGCCAGGTTGTCCTCGGTATCGTCACGCTCGTCCTGCTCCTGCTTCTGCAAGTGGTTATATCGCTGCTGCTGCTGTTGCTGCTGTTGCTGCTGCTGGTGCTGATGCTGCCTCTGTTGGTGGTGATGATGATGGTGGTGGTAGCGCGGATGCCGCTGCTGCTGCTGGTTCACTCCATCCAGACCGTCCAGGCTCTCGTGGCTGTACTGCAGCTCCTTGGAGCGCGGCCGCTGGCGGTGTGACCTCTGCTGCTGCTGCTGATGCTGATGCTGGAGGTTGTGCTGCTCCTTGATCGAGTGCATCTCCAACAGGGCCAGGGCATGCATCTGCTGGTTGCGGTTCTCGTGCAGGATCTCGCAGGATTCCGTGTCCGAGGTTTGCCTGCAAAAGGAGTCGCGCCTTCATTAGCCTCCATTGGTTAGCAAGGAATCAAGGGGGGGAACTACAACCAAGTTAGGATTCAAACCAAGGAAGCACCTGTTAGGAAAGCGGCGAACCTGACACCACAATGGCAGTCAATGGGTATGGGAATGGTAAATGGGAAGCGGCTCTCGTCATGGTCAGTGATGGGCACACACACACGCTCCTCCCATCACTGATCTCATGGCCATACTCACATTTGGCTCGACTCCGAGGGATTCTTGTTGCGCGTTATCTCCTTGATGGCCTCCAGGCCCACCGGATGCTTGGCAATCATGAAACTGCTGCTCCCTGGCAGCAGCTTTCCACCGGCTAGCAGTTCGTGCTCCAGACTGTGCTCCTGCTGCTGCTGCTCCTGCTGCTGATGCTCCTGCTGCTGCTGATGCTGCTGCTTGTGATGGTGCCCAACGCTGCTGCTGTTATTGTTGCCCGTGTTGGAGTTGCTGCCGCTGCCGCCACTGAGATTGCCATTGCTGCTGCCACTGCCATTGCCCGCTGAGCCCGAGCCGGAGCCCGATCCCGAACCGGTTCCCGCTGGCCCATGGCCATTGCTAGAACTCAGCCGTCCGTTGCTCAGGGAGTAACTCATCTCACGGCTCCCATTGCTGGTCGTGTGATCCGTGGTGGTAGCTGCCAGGCACCGGGCTCGCTGCGACTCGTTGAGCAGTCGCTGCAGTTCCCGTTCGAAGGGCGATTTGGTGGCGGTAACCGCTCCCGTTGTGGCCCCCGTTGAGACCGCCTTCTGTGCATTGCTCGTCGTCGTCGTCGTCGTCGTGTTGCTGGTGGTGTGCTGACCCTGACCCGGCCCTGGTCCTTGGCTCTCGGTGGTCGAGCTAAGCTCAAACTGATGCAACTGTTGGTCCACCACCGGCGAGGTGGGATCCACCTGAATGTCGCAGGGATAGAGCCATTGCAAGGGATTGACCAGACCGTTGCGCTGCGGCAGATGTTGCTGGGCCAGATGCTGCAGGTGCTGCAGATGATGCAATTGGCCGCCGTTGGGCAGGCGCGGTGGCGGCGGCGGATTCTCGTCACCATCGTTATCGCCCTCGCCTTCGGTGGTCTTCGAATAGCTCTCGTCCGAGCTGCTCATCGAGGGCGAGTGGGGACGCGAGCTAAGATCGTCCGTCGAGGACATGTCCCGGCTCTCCTCCAGCTCTGCCGGCGGTAGCTTTGGCAGCGGCTTCATGTACGTTCGCAGGGCTGGCTTCGGCGGCAACTGCGGGTGCTGGTGCGGATGCGACTGCGGCGTAGGCTGCTGCGTTATCAGCTGCTGCTGCTGCGAATACATGGCGTACTGGCGCAGTGACTGCTGCGAATGTTGCTCCAGGGCGGGATGTGGCTGCTGCTGTTGCTGCTTCTGTTGCGACAACACGGTGTGGGGAGAAGTGTAACGTGGTGGCTCGTACTTTGGCGCATGCTGCATGGGCATGATCTGGGGGCGTGGTTAGTCGGAGATGAGCGACACACAGAGAGAAATAGATAGAGAGAGAGACACAGAGAGAGAGAGAGAGAGAGAGAGAGATGTGCAGGCATGCAAAGAGCGGAGACACAGAGAGTTAGACACACATGGATATACACACAGATAAAGATATAGATATAGAGGTGGGATCTGTTCGGGTGGAGACTGGGGCACGAGCAAAGGGGGAACACAGACACAATCTTAAGCTAAAGTTTTAAAACTCAAATCAATCGCAATGCCTCCTAAAATGCTCATTAAGCGGTTATTATTAAATAATAAACTATCTCAGTTACGGCATTTAAGTATCACATTAAGTGTACAATCGAAATTCGTGTACATGGACAAAAAGGAGACTTTAAAGTTTAAATATCCAACTTTAAGTTTTCTTAAAATATACATTTTAGTTGCTTAAAATGTATCCCAACACCTGAACCATCAAATGTTTATAAAAAACATATAAAAAACATATAAAACATATATATTAAATATATAAAACATATATATTAAATATATAAAACATATATATTAAATATATACAAAAAATATATATTAAATATATAAAATACATATAAATCCTCCTATAAAATCTACACAGAAAGGCAGCAAATAAAGTGAAACATATTATCTATAGTGAAAAGAGATGTCGCAATTGAAAATATATAAAGTTTTTCATTTTATGAAGAACAAACATAAAAGTTCACGGTCGCCACAAAAGGTACATATGTAGGTAGCACAAATGTAAAGTATATCGGCAGATTTCTTGTGTTTATAGTACATATATGCACATATATAGAAGTTTACGGACGCCACGGCATTATTTTAACAGTGTAAATTGCCATTTTTACAATTTTTACTATATCTGCTGGCGGAAACATAAATGTTCACGGTCGCCACAAAAGGTAAGTTACTGTTTAACAATTTTAAACTACATTTACTTGCAGATTTGTGGGATATTTAGATGTATATAGAAGTTCACGGTTGCCGCAACATTATTTTTAAAGTGTAAAACGATATTTTAACAATTTAAACTATATCTGCTGGCAAATATAAAACTTCACGGTCGCCACTACATCATTACTGTAATTTGTAGAACATTTTTAGGCATTTTAAAAAGTAAACACAGTATTAAACATTCAAATGTTTTGGCATTTAACTAAAATGTACAAAAATATGTTGATGGCAGCAGGATGTTTTACAAGTCTCACAAGCAAAATAAATAACAAAAATAAATAAAAATAGTTCATTTTAAGAACAATCATTTATCCGAAATGTTAAACTGAACTGAATTCAAAAAATAAATTCCTCTAAGGCTTTCTCCTGTCAAGTCTAGTCTGGGTCTCTCCCGGTGTTAGTTACGAATGGAATGAGGAGTATCTTGGGTAGCTGGCACTGGCGGTTATTTTTTTTTTGGGGATCAGAGATTCAGTTGGCACTCGGCATTTTGGAAACGGAGCAAGCAAGGAGGGACTGGCTGTTCACAGGAGAATCTCCTTGCTCCAGAGCAGATGTTCAGCGTCTTCACTCACCTTGGCTACCGGCGCGACGCTGCTGGCATGCAATAGCGGCTCGCTCTCCCGGCAGTGGCCATAGCCCAGGCCCAGACTGGTGGACGATGGCGGCGGGTTCTGATGCTGATGCTGGCTCTGATGCGGATTCAGATTCGGATTCGGATTCGAATGGAGGTGATGCAGTAGTGGATGATGGCCATGCTGGTTAAAGGGCGGCGCATACGTTCGTACATCGCGATCTATACGGTCCCGCGTCCGCGGCATCATGAAGCAGTCACCGCCGCTGCCGCCAACACCGCCGACACCCATACCCATACCCAACCCCACATTCCCGCCCATTTCGGTTAGATCTAGGCTACCATGGTGCTGCGGCGGCAGCTGCTCCATCTGCGGATGCCGGATGCCGCCCATAGTTGGATTCTCAATAATATTAAATTCGCCGCGCAACATTACCGAAGGAACGGGCTGGTGCTGGTGCTGGTTCTGGTTCTGGTTCTGGTTCTGGAGCTGCAGCTGGTGCTGATGCTGCAGCTGATGCTGGTGCTGGAGTAGGATTTGGTGCTGCACTGGATGTGGTGGGTGTGGGTGCTGGAACTGTAGCTGGTGCTGGAAGGGAACAACCGCCACTGCAGCCGGCGCTGACGTCGTGAAGCCCCCGTGCTGCTGCTGCTGCAGCTGCTGCAGCTGCTGCTCGCCGTTATTCCCATTTCCGTTTCCGTTGCCATTCTCCCGGATATTGGGCAACCCGCCGTTGGCCATAAAGTTTGGCTGCTTCTGCAGTTTGCTGTTTAACCGCTGCTGCTGCTGCTGGTGCAAATGGTGATGCACCGGCGGCGGTGCCTGCGGCCCGGGCGGCAGTGGCAGCGGATCAAGCTGCTTGTGCTGATGCTGGAGCAGCAACTGCTGCTCCTCGCCGCCGCCACCAGCATACAGATGGCCATTTTCCTTCTTACTGTAGGTGTCGGTATTAAGGCGGCTCTCAGGAAATTGCGAGGCCTTCATATAGTAGTCCGGTGCATGGAGACTCTGGGGCAGGGACATGGCATTGCGTACTTCCCCGTTCAACGACTTGTTGCCGCTGTCGCACAAAAAGTAGGTGACCATATCGCCCTTGCCCTTCACCTTGATGGTGCCGCGACAACTGCAACGGATCAGGAGTCATCAAATTAAGAGAAAGAACCTACAAAAAGTTTAGCATGAACCTACCGGAACTCAAAATGTGATCCCACCAGGCTGTCCACCACCTCCTGGGTCACCTGGGAGTAGCCCGGCACTCCGGTGGAGTCCATGCGGCTAGCCACATTCACAGTGTTGCCCCAAATGTCGTACTGCGGCTTCCTGGCTCCAATCACGCCAGCCACCACAGGGCCAATGTTGATGCCTAGGCAGGATTATATGTAATATATATAAATCCCTGACAAATATCGAGTTAAGCCCAGATTAAACTCACCCACGCGCAGCATAAAGTTGTTGTACGAGTGACTGTTGATCTCCTGCAGCGACAGCCGCATGGCCTTGACATATTCTATCAACGCAGTCATGTGACGCCGCACGGAGTTCGGATCGTTGGGCTGAATCTTGTACTCGGGTATAAGTCCCACAACAGCCATGTAAGTGCTGCCCACCGTCTTGATCTTGTCAATGCCCCGAAAACGGTCTTCCTTAAGTAACTCATCAAAGTCCGCTATTATCTCGTTCAGCAGCCGAAGGCACTCCAAGCCCTGATCGGAGCCATCCATCTCGGTGTAGAACTCATTGAAATTGGGCACACTGGCAAAGATGACGCCCACCTTGGCGTAGCTCTGATGGTAGAGCTCCTGCGGGAGAAAAGAGATCAGAACAAGTATGACATCCAAAAAGCGTTCCAAATAATATATATTCTATAGTTATTGCGATCTTCAATCGATTATTAATTTGTTTGCTTTCCTTAGGTGGTTATTTAAGTTATTGTTGAAATTAGTTTATATCCATTAGTTGTTATTGAAAGAGTGTAAACAATAATACGTTAGCTCAACTGAGAACATTCAATCAAGGAGAAAAACTAAGAGAAACAAGATAGAGAGCGGAAGCTAGCACGAAGAGTTCTCTCGCTACGTTCTTCTCGTTTTGTTCTTCTCGTTATGTTCTTTTCGTTATGTTCTTCTCGTTATGTTCTTCTCGTTATATTTTCCTTGTTATGTTCTTCTCGTTTTGTTCTTTTCGCTATTGATTTGAAAATTCCACCAACTCTTATTTACTAACTCTCACAATTATTAATAACAAGTTTAAAGAACTTGACACATAATAACCTTACAACATATCTTTCTAGTTTAGTCCTAATAATATCATTTCCTTTCAATTCAATCCTTAAAGAATCTAATTACAAGTTACAAATTTCTCCATATTGATTTTCTTTAGAAAATCGATCAGTTTGACCAGAATTCTAAACACGTCCCTCTTCCAACTGGGTCACTAGGACTGTGCTGGTCCGCTTACTTACCATGTTGTTGCGGAATTGCGCATCGAGAAAATGTGCAGCCACATGAGCGGGCAGCAAATTGTGCAGAATGCGCTTATTCGACTCCTGCAGCACGTCCATCTCCTTCTTCTCCTGCGAGGCCTGCAGCTGCCAAAGGAAGTCCAGCCGGGCAGTGCCCTCCACCAGGCGGCCGTGCACCAGAATGGCTATCATGAAGATGGCAATGCGGGCCAGCGAGATCAAGTGAAGCGGAATCGAGGCGCTGCGGCGACAAAGAAAATCAAAATTAGTGGCTAAACCGTGGAAAAGAATGGGTGTGGGGACACCTACTTGACCCGATTGTCGTAGCATTCGAAGATGTTCTGATGCGACAGCTCGATGAACAGTGCGTAGATGGTGCCCATGCCCAGGACCAGCAGCGATTTGAATATTATGGGCAACCTGTAGAAATCAATTAGCAACTCCTCATCGTTCTCGGTGGTCAGTTGTACTTACCTGAGGAACACGGAGACGGAGAGGAAGGCGAAGGCGGCCGACAGAGAAACGTACTGGGGCAGGGAGCACTTGCGGTGCGAGTCGTTCGGATAGGAGAAGAAATGCGGGTCCAGGTCTCGACGACTGGACCAGGCGGTGGCCGTTGCATTGCCGGAGCAGGGATGGTCCGATACGCACGTAAACTGAAGCAAAAACCAGAATAGAATCTAGAATTCAGTCGATCCTTAGATTACTTACCACATTCACTTGACCCACGGAGTAGATGAGGATGATCGTAAAGATCGTGATGGCCATGCGGAGTGTGAAGCTCTCCGAAATGTCCCAGATTATCCACTTGAGGCGCACGGCGAGGAGTAGCATTAGTATGGCGCTCACCCAGATGAAGGCGGTGAGGAAGAGCAGCAGCAGAATGAGAGTGCGCGGCAGGGCGGTCACCTGGAGTGCTGCTCCCAGGATAAGCAGCAGCAGGGAGCAGCCCATTGCCGTGGTAAAGCCCAGATCAAAGTCCTTGTGGTATTCACGTTCCATGTCGCTTTGCCGGAAACGTAGCGTCAGCCGATCCACATGCTCCGACTTGTCACAGTCCACGGACCGGGCATTGATCGCCTGCGACAGGAAGCGATTCACCCGATTGGTGGGCTGATGGTGAGCAGCCACCGAATGACGTTTCCGGAAGGGGCGCTTAAACTTGTCCGCCACCTTTGACTGCGACTAGGAAAAGCCATGCAAGAGGGAGCAAGATAAAATAATCGTTAGTTTTGTTTGTGCCTCTCGCAGGTATTCTTCTCGCTGAAGGCGCCACTCGCTGAAGATTCAAAAAAATTGAAGAGAAATAGAAAGAGAGAGAGCGTGTGTGTGTTCTACGTGTGTGTGTGTGTGTGTGTGTGCTGTCGGGATGGACACTACATGACACACTAACTACATACATATGTGCATGCTGAGAACAGGCAGAGCTGGGCACTTGCACTTAGCATGCTGAGCGGAAAAGCTGGGCAAGAGCATGCACACCGGATGGATGTCAAATGGAGAGCATGGAAAATGATAAATGAAAATAAAAATGGAGCGAGAGCTAAAGCTGGCACTTTGCTAGCTTGTTGTTCGACACTGAACCAACTAGAAAAACATGACGAAGACTAAAATAAGATTATATTTGAAGTGTTTAAACCCTTGTTGAGGAAAGACCTCGAACTTTCCACAACTTTATGTTAAGCGTTGTCTGCTATTTACAACTACTAAAAAATAATCAAAATTAATACTAAATAATTCACAAATTACAAATTAATTTAAAGATCATTAGATAAACTGGGTAAAAGCTATAATAACTAATGTTATTAATTGTAAGTTTCATAAATAATTGTAATCCTACATCTATATATATTAGTTATAGATCGCGTTTAAGTTCAGTGTCATTAAGCGAAATTTAACGAAGCCTTGCACGCCAGGACTTGACTTGATAGCAATCGCAGTAACTCAACGAATAAACGAGCGAGACACACTTACGAGTAGTGACGAGTAACACACTTATTGAACGAATGGAAATGGACGCACATGGACGGCACATGAACGTAACACAAACTGAACGAACGAACAAGCGAACGAACGAACGAACGAACGAGTGAACGAACAAAAAGGAACGAGTGAAAGAGTGAACGATTAAACGATTGAACGAGAGAACGATTGAACGATTGAACGATTGACTGAAAGAACGAACGACTGAACAAATGAACGAACGTAAAATATTGTTTGTTGGCTGCTGCTCTGCTCACTTTATTGTTCTTGTGATTGTGCCTATGTATGCGACTAATCGTACTCGCTGTTGAGTTGGGATTTGTGCCTACGGTCACTTGAACACTGCCCACACCGCCACCGCCACCACATCCTCCTCCTCCTCCTCCTCCATTATTACCACCACCACCACCACTACCGCCGAGGACGACGCTGGCACCGCCGCCGACGCTGCCATAGCTCACGCCGTGCGGTGGCGGTGTTGCATGCAAGATCTTTTGCAGACGGATCACCTAGATCGGAGAAGTGTTACGTATACTTATATAAGTCATATATGTACATTAAGATCAAAAAGAGATAGAGAGAGAGAGAGAGAGAGTTGCTTATCCTAGTGCTAGATTCAATAGTAGCGAGAAGTACAATTAATCGAGTAACGGTAAGTTTGGTTAGGGCGAGAAAGAAGATAACGAGAAAGGTAAAAAAGAGGCGCTTTAAGGCGTAAAACCAAAGGGAATCTTATTTAATTTGTCTTTACATATCGAAGGTATCGAACAAGTTATCAAGCAAATTATCGAATTCAAATTTGTTTATAAATCGGATTAATTTAGAAAGTTTTTTATACTCTGGTGTTATGCCTTATAAGAAAACAAAACTCGAAATATAGTAATCGCTGGCTGTAATCGTAGTAGCACTAAAATGATGTGTGAGTACAGGCTAAATCGCACAGTGGGCAAAAATAGCGGGTTAGCGGAACTAAGGTAAATAAATTTGAAAGAATTCCTGTGCTCTATAAGGTGGCAGTCACAGCTCTGACTGAAATTTGAGCTTTGTACACAGCTGGTGGAATTATATTGGGACGATTTTAGTTATTTTTTTTTAATAAATACATTATCGAAACCATTCTTTTAATTATTATTATCAATATTAAATCTTCAATCTTCTTGAAATCATAATAACCTAAATAATAAACGAGCACTAGTTGCGTGAAAGCGGATAGAGGGTAGATGGACAGCCGGAGAGGCGAACATGACTTTGGGGATTATAATTTGTTCAACCCAGGTATAAATTAATTATAACTTTATTCCGCAATAGCCAAGTTAATTAAAAAATTAACTTGTAAAACCAGAAGGTAAATCCAATTAATTGCGAAGACATTAGTAAAGATCAAGTAATTATCATCTGAGGTCAGTGTAGCATTATTCGATGGCGGAAGTCTGCTCAACTTACATATTTCCATATTTCCTTTACTCTGATATATATATATAATATATTTTACAACCGATGAGCCAAGTAGTTCTACATTCAAACTACATTTATACAAACAACATCGATGCAAATGCCAATACGAAAAAAAAACACAAACCAAATGTTCTCAATATACTTTTTACACACTACAATTGTTAGTAGACACAGCAGCGTACGTACTGATATCTAATTAGGCTAATGCTACAAATGTCTATATATAATATATATATATATATTCGATATTTATAATAATTAATAATTATTAATAATTTAAAAAGGCGACTACGCAAACAAAAGAGCCCACAGAAAAGGAAAACCCGGCGGAGAACTAAAGAGGAGCGAAAACAAAATAAAATCGGAACAGCGGAGAGGAAGGGTTATATGTGTATTATGTATCGGCTATATCGGTAACGGAATCGGGGGTTTCGACTGATGGCATAAATACTTAGGCATAAGACACGAGGCAAACTTACCGCATCCTGAAAGAAAACGAAAGGAAACAAATCAAAGAAAGAAATGAAAAGGAGAGAGAGTTACCCACCGATCGGGTCTGTGTATTTTCCGGCCTATATATATCTTTACATATATAGTACCGGAAAAATCACGCAAAACGAAAAGCACACACCAAGCTGTCACCACCAACCATGATCCCGTGATCTTTGTAATTTCACCGATCCCTCAACCCAACCCGGACATGCACCCAACTGGAACAGGAACTGTAACTGAAACTTCAACTTCAACTTGAACTGAAACGGAAACGGAAACGGAAACTAAAACTGCAACGAAAACTGGAGCTACGACAGAACAGAACACAACCGAGCTACAGGAACAACTGCCTATATGCGAAACTCGCCCCAACATGGCTCCGACCGAATGCCGAACCGAGAGAGCTGAATGCATGAGTAGCACTTACCTTGCGGGATCCTCCCTTCTCCGACACCTGTACGCCGCTACCGGTATTTGCCTCGCAGCTGCTACCACGTGACACGCCCACACCTAGGCCCACGCCACCGCCACCTCCAAGACCGCCGCCACCCAAAGCGCTGGCCGCCGAGGGAAACGATCCGGTGGCTATGTTGGAGAACGGAACGGGCTCCGAGAACTTGATCGTGTGTAGTAGCTGCATGACCACATTGGACACGTTCCTGAAGGAGAGCTTCCGTCGACTACCGATGGCCGATCGGACGCCGAGTGTGTTGAGCATCAGCGGCTGTCAGGGAAAGATAAAAGGACAGATATTTAGCTTACAAAGGTATATATTCCACTTACAAGCTAGTTTTTGTCTCTATAAAACAGAGAGTATATAAAAGACAGTAATAGCTACAAGTACAAATGCGCGTTACGCATCTTTAGCATTATAAGGTCTCTGATATAATTATATTCCAGTCAAGTATAAGCTTTAAGATGTTTAACTCCAGGAGAGTTTTGTATCTTGAACTTTAAAAGATGTCCAAAGACAGTATAACCCTCAAGCTGCATAACGCTTTACGCTTTGTTTATAGAAATTTAAAATTATAAAAATATAAAACTATATTCCTTAAGGACTCTGTACTCACCTTTCTTCGATGTGGCGGCGGCACAATAAAGAACGTGTCCACACCATGATCGCGTAGATACGAGGATCGCTCATCTCCGTGTCCCGCCTCCACCTCGTATTCGCCGGACAGCGAGTCGAGGGTGGCACGGGTCACATGCACTCGTCCGGGCTCTCCGCCCGATTCCATGTGATTGGCCAGGGTGACATCATTGGACCACACATCGAACTGCCATTTGCGGAGGCCCAAGACACCGCACAGGACACGACCCGTGTGGATGCCCACGCGCATGTTCAGGATCACATCGGTGGCCTCCACCACGGTTCTGTTGGAGATGGAAAGGAGTGAAATAAATTTAAATCAAGGTAAGATAAGATTAACTTCTACACATCAAAAACGAGGTGAGTTTAAACCTTATTAGATATGAAACAAGAGCTTTTAATTTGTTTTATTGATTGTCTCATCAATTATGGCATGATAAGCATATCAATTAGGCTTGCAAACTGACAATAGTGGTTAAGGTGTCTTTCCTGCTTATCACTGGAATAGAAAGGTAACTCATTTATCAAAAAAACAAAAGAGGAGACCTGTCAGCGACACAAATCAAATGAAATTATGGAAAATAACCGAGACAAACTTAAGTAGTCCACTTCTGGCAATCCCATGATTATTTTTAGCACCCCAAACTATTACTCACGCAATGGCATCGATCATATCCAGTCCCATTTCGACGGCGCACTTGGCATGATCCTTCCGTGGCTCCGGCAAACCGGAAACACAATAATAACAATCGCCCAGGATCTTAATTCGCAGACAGTGGTTGTCGTGAGCCAGTTGATCGAAGCGACCAAATAGCTCGTTAAGCAACCGAACCAGCTCCTGGGCACTGCATTGCGACGAAAGCACCGTGAAGCCGACAATGTCCGCGAACAGGATACTGACATTCTCGTGCTTCTGTATGTAGATCCGATGAAATTGTCCCGCCACCGGCGACAAGATGTCGTTCTTCATCTGCATGGCCACATGCTGCGGCAGCACCGATAACAACAGCCGCTCCAGCTTCTCGTTCTCATCCTGAATCTCCAGACGGGAGGCAATACAGTTGCGCGTATCGAGAAAGGTGCGACGCTGGGCCCGCTCCATCATGATGTTCACCACCAGCCCGGCCACATTCACGCCAATGAAGATGACAATGTTGGCAATCAGTTGATTGTACTCCAGGTAGCGCAGCGCATCCGTAAAGATCTTGTAGACCGTTAGACTGATGTGAACCGAGGGCAAAGCAATGCCAAAGGCCACCGCCTCCCAGATTTGTAGCGGCATCATGGCATAGGCCAGAAAGACAACGAACACGATCTGCCAGACGCCCTCGGCCATTACCTCCTTGGTGTCAACGGGAAAGACACTGCCCAGCGTTGGCATCGATACCACACAGATGCTGGCGGTGAAGAGCAGGATGCCATAGCACAATGTGGGCAAATGATGATCCTTGATCACCGAGCATTGCAGCAGGACCAGAACGATGGCGAATAGTACGCACACGATGGCATTGAAGATGTTCTGCAGGCGGGGGGGTATTCATTGGAAAAAGTAGAAAGCTTTATAGGGTTAAGATTGGTGATATATGTACACTCACATGAAAGGTGGCCGCATTGTTGAAGGCCAGTGACAGAGCCGCCATTACGCCGCAGAGGACAACGACCAGCGCCACCACGCCCAGCACCGAGAAGCGCTGCAGCTTGAGCGTGTACCGCTGATAGAGGCATTCCAGCTCGTCATTCTCAAAGCGCAGCGTGTTGAGCGGGCGGCCGCGGGTCGCCTTCACGGCATGGTCCATGCGGCGCCGCCGCCGCAACTAAGCGGCAACTAACGACGCCTGCCAAACGAGGGGCAGGTTCAGGGACTGCAAGTAAAAGCATTCAATTAATTGTTTAGTTCAAAAGTGTATTTCATAAAATCCCTTAAATTTAACATCAACTTCATATATTTCGTTCGCTCTGTGCAAGCGTAAACAGGTGACCTTGAAGCCGTATGCCCCGCGGCATGTGGCACGCAACCAATGGAGGGGAAAATAATGTCCACCGGCAACATCAATGCCCAGCAAAGGCCCCACCGCCGCCGCACATACACACACGCCACACGGTACGGAATTGCTTAAAATAAAATTTCCTTCCTTTTACCAAAAAAAAAAAAAAAAAACAATATTCGCTAAAAATAAGTAGTAAGCAGAAGCTGGCGAGAAATCAATCAATGTTTTGGGCCATGAACAGTTCCTCTCCTCTCTCTGCCACTCTGGCAGGGTTCTTGGCCCAGAGATAACTTTTGCTTCTGGGTTCTGGTGATTCTCTGCTGATTCTGCTGACAGGCGACTTTAGGGGCGCGAAGATTAATTGCGATTTGTATGCGGCAATCCGTTAAATTCATTGAAATATTATGCACAAATTAATTTCGCAAATAAAATCCGTAATTAGCTGGCTTTAACGAGTGCAGCGTGGAATATTTGGCCGCCGCCGCCAATGGATCGATGTCTATATTCGGCTCTGCCCCGAGACGTTAAATCAATTAGGCATGAAAACATTTATAGACAACGTGGAACATTGCCACACCACAGCAGCCAGCAGCCAGCAAGACCAGCAAGAGCAACAGCTGCCCAGAGCTAAGGAAATGGTGGCAAGGTGTCGCCTAGCAGGGACATAACTTTGGATATTGGCCATATGATGGAGCTAACATGGATGGAAGGAAGTTTTCTAGTGGCAAAGGATACCCATGGCTTTGTGATATTCTACTAATATTTTCCATTTAAGGCCAAAGATTTTATTATTCATTTATTTGTTTTTATTAATGTAAGAACCATAAACTAATAATCGTAGTAAATAATTATTAAAAAAAAGGTATTCTTTAAATTATTTAAATTGTTTATTTATTTGTAAATGGATATTCCCTTAACTAGCCACTTATAACCCTGACATATTCTACTTGAATGGAATGATTTTGGTTACATTTGTTTAATTTTTAAGCACTTATTTAATTTATCATAAGCACTGATATTTATTTTCTACATTAGCTTTATCTACACAAATAAATTCAGGTTAGACTTTAAATCAGAGCTCGCAAGCCTGAGTTCGGTGTTCTTTTAAATCTCTATATATCTATATATCTCTCTATATCTCTCTATATATCTCTATATCTCTCTATATCTCTCTATATATCTCTCTATATCTCTCTATATCTTTCTTTATCTTTCTATATCTCTCTATATCTCTCTATATCTCTCTATATCTCTCTATACCCCTCTATATCCCTCTATATCCCTCTATATCCCTCTATATCCCTCTATATCTCTCTATATCTCTCTATATCTCTCTATATCTCTCTATATCTCTCTATATCTCTCTATATCCCTCTATATCTCTATTTATCTCTTCTACTCGTAAGGTACATCCCAAGGATCAACAACAAGATGTATTATCGAACAAGAGAGAGTAGTCTTTAGCTGCAATCTGAGAGGCAGCTTAGCGTTCAAAGATTTCTGTTTCAATTTATATGAATTTATATTTAGCTTGTGTACTTTTCAATTGTTTTCTAAGAATGCCTTTTAATTGCTTTTTAAAAAGAACTTTAAGTTCTTTATTTATTATTATTAAATGAGTTCAAGATAGTCTTGTCCGATTTCTTGATGCTCTCCGACTTGCGTGGCTTTGAATCGGCGCTGGAGCGCCCGCTCTTCGCCTCGGTGTCCTTGGAGTTGGATTTATGTTTACGTCGTCGTGAGGATGAAGACTTCGATGTGGCAAGGGGCGAATCCTTACGGCGCCCAGACCGTGACTTGGTGCTGGTTGATTTGTGCGGCGATTTGACTGAGCTGCGCTTGCTTTTGGAACGGGGTGAGCGTGAGGAGGAGCTCTTCTCGCGACGACGTGATTCCTTGGTGCGTTCGGGCGAACGGGAACGCATCCCGCAACGGACGCGATGGGAATCAGAGGTGCTGCGACGATTGAGGGATCTGGAACGGTTTCCATGCGATTTCAAGGAGTGCGAGTGCTTGCCACCGCCGGGACGTGATTGCATTGAGCGTGAGGTGCTGCGACGATGATTGGATCTGGAGCGCTTACTGCGGGAACGGGACACGCTACGACGCGCCCTTGAGCCGGAGCGCCCGGAAAGTCGCTCCCTTGAGCCGGAGCACCCGGAAAGTCGCTCCCTTGAGCCGGAGTTCCCGGAACGACGCCGGGACGTAGAGCGGTGCGAGCGCGGGCGACTGGTGCTACGTTCCTTGGCCAGCATCCCCATAACCGGTTCAATGGCAGCCGAGATCATACTCTCCGCCTCCTTCCCAATGGTAATTGCCGCCTCAATCTCAGCCTGCGCGGCCACATCCGACTTCACCTCCGGCTTGGCAATCGAGTTGGTTGAGTGGTAGACGCTCAGGTAGCCGCCCTTAAGCTCCTGGCCCTGCATCAGTAGTGCGTGTATGACGCTGGCCTGTTCACAGAACTCGATCATGCCGTACTTCTTGTTCTCCTGCTCGGCCCACGAAGCGTATTTAACCTCGCCGGCGCTCTGAAAGCAATCCATTAGATCGTCCAGCCGCCACTCTTTCTTCACATTGCACACGATGATGGTGCGTCGGGTCTCCTCGACCTTTCGGTCGTCATAGACTGAGGGCAAAGCCGGATACTCTGGCAGCTTCAACTCCACTAGCTTCGGGTCATAGGTCTTGATTACCCCGGCATCCTCTTGAACGCCAAAGACTTCCGGTGGCAGCTTCGGTTCGGGTTCTTTGAGACCAGGTACAATGGTGCCATTGTTGAGCATCTCCAGGGCGCTGTGCTCATCGGGAATTTCCGGCACAGGTATGACAATTAGGGCCCGATCGATAAACACCGTGTTGGTCAAGTGCTGGGCCATCGGCACACTGTTCGATTCCGTATATTTCACGTAGCAAATGCGCGACTGTTCGAGGCAGGAAACGTCTCGAATGGTGGGGTACAGACGGAGCTCTTTAATCGTGCCAAAATGGCCGAACAGCGTCTTCATCTGGTCCCTGGTGACCTGCGGGGCAATGTTGGTCACCTGGATTAAATCCGTCGTGTTGTCGCCAGTCATGATTGGTAGTTTCTCGGTTTTCTTCTTCGTTCAAACGCAAATAACCTTAGCCAGAAAGTTGCTTATAATCTAATGGAGAGCTTAAGTAAGTTTTGGGCATAAAATTTCTTTCTTTTATGTTGTTTATCCTACTTGATTCACTTGGTGTTCAACGAACTGTGCGAATGAACTCCTAAGGCTTTTTGCTTTTTGTGTTTAAACAGTTTGCCACCGACAATAATGCAAACAATTAGGCGTCAAAAATAAAATGGTCTTTGTTTATGTGCAAACGGTCAAACAGCAGTTTGACAATCAGTCTGACAGCAGTCAGTCTGACAGTCCGTCTGACAGTGTGACCGTCAATTTGTTTGCTCGCGCCGCTTGTTTGCTTATGTGGGCTGCTGCTGCTGCTGTTTGAATAATTTTTTGATGTACGCATTTAGAATTTGCATTTTCGCAGCGACGACATTAATATAATGAGACGTGAATATTTTCAATTTGCGTCCACGTACTCATACTCGCACTCGTACTCGTAGTTGTACTCGTGGTTGTACCCAAACTTAATGGCTTCAGCCAGCGCCGCCTGCCTTTCTGTGTGGGCTTGTCCAAAATACGAAAAAAAAAAAAAATTCTATTTGCGGCACGCCAAGTGCTCGGGCATATATTTCCGAGCTATGCAAGTGTAAATACGTGTGTGTGCCGCCTCCTCGCACTGCAGGTTCAGAAATCAGAAATCAGAAATCCGAAATCAACTGGCGAATAAAACGGAATCGCTGGCGTTGCCATAATAAATTCACGTCAACAAACACTGGGAATTTCGTGCGTATTTTGGAAATTATATATTTATGTGTCCTACATAAATTGCGCCAGGCTGTTTGTTAGCCGTTCTTCATTGCCGTCTTTGCCGCGAAATGAATTAAATGAACTCAAGTGCTATGAGAGCTTCTGTCAGTCTGCAAACGATTTGGCGAATCGAATGGAATCGATGTCCAAGCAGGCTAACTACTAACTCATTGTTTCCATTCATTTTCCACAAACACATGGGGTTAATGAAGCCCATCCAAGAAATCCACATTAAAAATAATCATAAAAACTATATAGCCTTAAAAGCTTTACTAGTTAATACTTTAAAACCAAAACTAAGTACTCTGTGGAATATATTTGTTAAGGAACATATTTTTTGACAGATGAAAGAGGCTTTAAATATCTAAATTTCTCTACATATTTGCCAATATTTAATGAATTCATGTTGTGGTAATATTTTTCAATATATTAATTAATATTTTGGAATGTTTTTCTACATCAAATCAAACAATTTCATAAAGTTTGATTTATTGAAAAGTAACGCTAAAATATCAATTATATTTAAAGCATATTTAAAACAGAATAACCTCTTTATATGCATTTGCAACATAGTTAAAACTAAGTGTTGACTCTTTGCCGCAATGCTGATATACCAAGGAGATTATAGATCTATCACACTTATATCGATTAACATACAATGGTATATCGATTAACATTAACATATTAACATCGCGGGCCTACCACTTCGGGTAAGTTTTCTTTTTGTTGAGTTGGCAGCACTGTTAATGACTTCTAGGCCAAATTTAAAGTCAGTGTCATGTATCAGTAATATATAAAGCTTTTATATCGGCCTGCACCTAACATATCTATACAGAATTATCATCTCTATAATTTCTATCATTCCTAACCAGGATCCTTAGCAATATCACGTTTTTCTGTCAAGAATCAATAAGCATTATATAGATTTTGCAGCTAGACTTTGTTTGGAATCCAAGTACAACGCTGCTTTGGACTTTGTTTAGTACTTAAATTCTATATATAATATATATTAGCTTTATCTACAAAGTTGTAAATACCTTTTTTACGTCATTTTCTCTATCGTTCGTTTATAATTCCCAACCAGCTGAATGTCATTGCCACTGAAATATTAAAGATACTATATAGTAGAAAAAAACTCTTTCTTTTTAAGAAAAATAAACATCGCTCACTGAGCCGCCTTTAGCCCGCAGATTTTCAAATATTTAATGCGGTTTCTTTGTCAGTTTTCCGAGGCCCTCGAGAAGCGCAAAACATGACATTTTCCTGTGTTTTTGCGCTTGTTTCCGCTTGACGGACACGAGCGGTCCATTGACAGGCAGCCAGCCAGCCAGCCAGTCAGCCAGTCAGCCACCGTCTCGTCGGCATCAAGGAGATCAGAGTCCAAAGAGGCTTCTTGCCAACAGTGGCATTGTGTTCAATTAAGAAGAGGCCACGCCCCCACTCACTCGTGGGGCTAAGTTCAGTGTCAATCAGCGAGAAGTAAACACGCTGCACTGCAAGTGATTCTGCAGTGATTTCTCGCGATTGATTTTCCATTTCCCCTGCCACTTTGCAATTGAGAGCAATTAAGTTTGCAACACTTTGATGGGGCTTCGCATTAATCGAGGGCATTTTCTGCGAGGGCCTAGCATAGGGGGAAATCATACCCATAATCATCAACTACATCTACATCGGCATCATCATCGCTCTCGTAATATAATCAATCAAATTTCAATTTCCAATTTTCGCTTTCGGTCGTCGTCTGGCGCCCGGAAAACAAATTAAGGCAAAAAGCCATAGAAAAGTCGATGCAAAAGCAGCAGCCAAAATGACGCAAGCTAAAATATTTAGCAGGAAAAAAAAAAGAGAGAAGGAAATGACAAAGTTTTTCGGTTATATATTATATATATAAACATGGCCATTTAAAGCTGTTTTTATGGCCCACTAAACTGATTGGTTTCTGGATGCATTTTAAGTATTTAAGTGCAGCCAAAGGATACTCATCAATGTAACTATTTTGCAATTAATTATCTGAAAATCAATGTGACAAACTCTGAAATAAATTAAATAGCTGTGACAGACTGAAGAGATTACCTTTCATTGAGTGCCCCCCGTCTATTAAATTAAACAAAACTCTTGCCAAGCCCATTCGCACTCATCCGCCATGTGGTGTCGCCTTTACATCTATCAGTTGGCCAACAGAAAAGGCCAAGCAAATTGTGTTATACACCAAAGTTTTCAAACTGCAATTTTCTGATGGACAACAAAGTTGCCTCAGCATCAGCAGCCCTCATCCGCTTTTGCAAAAAGGCTTTCGGTGGAAAAACGAATTATAATATATTTTTTGGCCGCACGTCACCCCAACCCAACCCAACTATGTTCAATTTTTTCCCCCCTTTTTTCCGGACTGGGGGAAAAGTGGGAAAGACAAAATCAATTAGTGGATCCGTTGCGAATTTTCGGCCAACGGAAAATAATTTGATTATCCGCATCTAAAATGCTCTCTTTGCCTGCCTGTCATTTATTTTGGTTATTGTTTTTGTTATTGCCATTTAAGTAGGCTATCTGGAGGGTGGCTATCCGGGGTCCCCCCTTACCAGCTAACTCAGTTTAGCCTCCAAAAAGCCATAAATTGGAGCGGGACTGGAAACCTTAAGGGGGGGGGCGAGGAAATTTGGCGGCAGACAACATTTTGTGGCGCGTCGAGGAACTCGTATATGTGAGTCCTGTCTGCTGCCTATTCCCAAATCCAATCCACTTACGTCAACTTGTCAAATTAATTTATTCTTTAAACATTTAAAAGAAAAAAGTATTAATTAATGCTGATTCCAAAGGTTTCTTTAAAAAAAAATAAGGGATATTTACAAAGAAGACAGTCCTCTTGCGGAGAAATAACTGGACAAAATTCTAAAAAAAAAAATATATAAATAAAAAACACCGGGATCGAACCCGGTACTTCCAGCCCGCAGGTCTAGAGTCTTCCTTGACTAAGGTTGACAGAAGCTGCCTTAAAACAGCTTGAGAAAATGCTAATTTTCCTAAAATGCTTATTTTCTGTTCATCTTAGTGAGCGGATAGAAAATTAGTTCCTAACTGCATCTTTAACAGAAAACTAAGCAATAGAAAGAAAGAAAAAAAAGAAAAAAGCTAATATATATTTATTTATTACAGATTTGAAAATTGTATATTTTTCACAAGAAACCCACCAATTTCCTTACAATATTTTTCTTCTGTGCATAAATTTCTTTGCCATTCGACGAGGCTTTCACATTTTTGGTTAATCACATGCGATGTGTGTGTGTATGCGAAGAGCCTCAAGTTCCATCACAACGACATAAAGCATAAAATGGCAAGTCCATCAAACCCTCGACATTGTTGTGACCTTTGGTCTACGAGCAGAAACCTCTCTGGTAGCTAAGGATATACTAGACCTAGTTGTATCTTATAGGTCATAGAAAGGGCTACGATTTGATTTGATTGAAATTACAAATCAAGACTAGAAGGCTAAGCAACAACTTGACCGACAAATGCGTTTTTACTCAGGTTGGGCTCAGTTATATTCTTCACGGATTGTGCCGCGTCTATGATGTCAGTGTGCTCTTTGTTTTTATGGCCCTCCGGGGCATCAAAGGAGCTGGCACACTTCCCCACCACGATAAGAATTAATATTACATTACACTTGGCACTCAGATAATGGGCACAAAAAAAGAAAAAAGAAAGCAAATAAATGCTTGTAAAGCGTTCACCTTAAGCCCAAGACGCAGCAGAGCTCACCTGCAATAAGCACTGAAAAAAATCGTAGCTTCAATATTTCCTGAATTCAAGAACATATATTTATAAGAAAATAAAAAACCCAAGACTGTTCTTGAGCCTAATTGATATTATATATTAAAAGCCTAACTAAATAAATAATAGGAATTATATATAGTACGTGTAAGATTTGTCTTCCATTTAGTGTTTACTTTGACGGTTAAGTGTTAAAAAAAAAAGAACAGGTTCTCTGCTAACATTACATTTGCAAACGTAAATAAAATATTTTCAATTGTTAAGCTTGAAGAATTCGCTACAATACCAAATATGAGAACCCAAAATGTATTTGTATATATGTATATACAGGTATCTCATGAATTATGACACTTCTCAGTTGGTTTAAGTACTTCGCTTGAACAACAATTACTGCTACTTTAACGTACTGCAAGTTATTGGATTTTTTTCGCAGCTAAAGTATTTCTTTCTTTTTTTTATACATAATTAAGAATTTCAGCTCATCGCCACAATTCTTGGCGATTGTTGTGATGCAGATCGCCATGGATGCCAATGAACGGCATGTTTTCCCCCCATTTTCAACAGCCAAAACCACGTGGGGATCTATAGTCTGATGATATATATATATATACATATGTATATATGTATATAGTATATGTTTAGCTGGAGGGCGGTATTGTATCAGCTGGCAGTGCATTGCACTGCATTGATGGTGCCCCGAGCCGCCGTGTAAATAGCGAGCGGCGTTGAGCCAACACCGGACCAGAATCTACCTGGGGTACGCAGCAGATAACGACACGGGTAGAGAGTCCCCTACACCACCCACTCCCCCCAATTCTCACCTAGAGAGCACAGTCAGACTTAAAGAACACACACCACCTGCCACAGAAATGAAACAAATAGCTAGAATATATTATATTAATTGTATAAATATATAATATACTGATAAGTCATAGAATAATGAGCATTTTCTTCAATTCAAACCTTTTAAATAATATTTTAAGAAAGTTAACCTAAAAGATACACTTTTATTTTTACAAAAAACTTGAGTAGATCTGACTCCCCTCTTACCCATTCATGGATTTTTATCTGATTTCTTGGATTTCAAAACTGGCAGTGAGGGGGTGTTGCCTCCGTTTTAGATTCAATGCGAATTTCTGTTTAATGGATTTTCTGCGAAACTCCTTGATTTTCAGACAGCTTTAATGGGATTTGTTTGCGCCTAATTAAACGCACAGCACAAAGTGAGAAATTCAGAAACGCATCGAGCATATGTAAAACCTAGGACTGACGACGACGACGCGCTGCTTGGCTGGCTAAAACGTGGCTTTGCATCCGCAATGAATGCCAGCGGGAGTAGATGGATGAGGAGGCGATGGAGGCATTTGGAGGCAATGGAGGCGTTGGAGGCAATGGAGGCGTTGGAGGACTTGGAGAAGAAGAGACAGAGAGACAGAGAGGAACGAAGGGGACAGAGAGCGAAAGAGGTTGAGCGGCTGAGCGATTGGCAAAGCACAAAAGCAAGGCAAGGGCACGATGCAAATTACCCCGAAAGGCCATCGCACACAATAAAATCAATAAAAAAAAAAAATAAAAAATGTATTTTTAACCCATTCCCCATAATGCTAGTTGATTGAACGACAAACGATCTGACGGAGCCGCCCCCAACGGGTTAATCGTGTGTGAATGCATCCCTTTGCGCCATGTTCCGAATAAAAATACTGCCGAAGGGTGTGCTGGAATTATATTCGGATCGGCGGAGTAGCAGAGGGTCTGCTATTACAAATTTTATGCTACAAAATGAGCTTCTACATATTTACAGATACGTGGAACGCCTTCCATACTTTATGTAATCAAAAATTTTGCCTATTTTTCAAGCAATAACACTTTTTGCCTAGATATTTCTAATTAGACACGAGACTGACGGCTAGCATTGAAAACAATGCCACATCACGGCCTGGCCAGCGGTTGCCTGGCTGCCTACCTGCCTGGCTGCCTGGTTGGTTGGTAGTAGGTGACAGCTCCCAGACACTTGAGTGTCCAAGCGCCCGAAGCTTGTTTTTGTCCGTCGTCGCCGCAGCGGTCAAGTTTCCAAGTTCCCAGCGGCATCGAAGGTAATACAAGTAAACAAAATAACCCAGAATTAACCAGGAATTTCTAGCAGAGAAAACAGTTTTGAACTAACGGAAATATATTATTTAAGGCAGCAAAATGTATTCTAATTTGTAACTCTTTTTTGACTACTTGTCGAGTCAGTCTGAAAATGTCGTATATTTTGGTATAATTTGATATATTTAAGTATATTTTTTGGTATATTTAAATGAAATTGAAGGAATTGAATTGAATTGAATTTTAAATCCTTATTATTATACATTCTTGAATTATTAAGCAAAATATTATATTATATATTATTTAAGCAGAAAGCAATATATTATATATTAAAATTTAAACCTTAATAGACTCCTATGTGAGTCAATTCAAAATGTCGTATATTTTGGTATATTTTATACTTTAGTTTGAATTTCTTATAAGTAATATAAGTAATATAATAAAATATAACTCGAAATATATTAATTAAGGCGAAAGCAAATGAAATATATTATAATTGTAACTTTTTTGTGGGCTCCTCTCTCAAATTTCGTATATTTTGATATATTTCAGTATATTTTTGATATACTTTAAGTGGTATATGGGATATTTAGGCTTTTTCTAAATAAAGGCATCAAAACTCTGACTACCATATGCCATATTTCAATTAAAAATCAGACTTTTGGCTAAGTTGTCACCTGCTTTTCTGGCAAAAATATCTCAAATTTTAAGAACAAAATATCTTGCAAGTAATCTCTGCCAATGTCATTTTATAGCTAATGTCATAATCATCATTCTGCCTCATTACACGGCCACGGAATCCGCACATGCACAATTGATCGCTTTTTATTGCAACCGGAAGTTGGATGATCAGCATGATCGGAGATCACTCAAAAGCATCCGGCACAGTGGCAAAGCGGGCAATTTGAAAAACTTACAGGCACATCTATCCCGACTACTCATCCCCTCCCTCTGCCACTGACAACTAAACGAGATAAATATAAATTTAATCGAAACGAATCAAGAATGGAGAGCTAACAACTATCATTTCGCCACGTCGCCCCCAAGATGCTGTTTTTGGGGTAGCTCTCATCTGGTGATTATTAGTAATCTTGGCTATTAGCTGCAACCAATCGGGCGGATTATATTGCACAAGAGCTGAAACCTTGAGTCCTCTCCAATGCAGGGCACGCAAACATAACAGAATAACAGAATGAGAAACAGAAATAGAACCCGAACCGAAACCGAAAACGAAACCGTATCCAAAATCCATAATTACCCGACCCCCAGAGATACCCGGAATATTCGGAATGGGGCTTGCGTCAGTGAGTGCCCATTATGAATATTAAATGTTTGAAAAAACAAAAAACAAAAAAAACCAAAAACGAAACGAAGGGGTGCCAGGGCAATGCAATGTGCCCGCTCAGGTAAAATGTTAAACAAAGTTAACTCAGGCATTTCTCGATTGAATCACGAATCACAATTCATATTTGATTATTTGTGAATGAAGAAATGCATTGCTTTGGGCGACCTATAACTGTCAGTTAACCATTCTTACTTCTAAATATTTAATGATAATTATTAATGCCTGGTTTTAAGGCAATCGATCTCAGGGACTTTATAAATATAATATAATAAATATATTTTCTAAAATGTCACAGAAATTGCTTCATAACCAACATAAATAACATATTATATCATACATTTTAAACCTTTTTAGCTTGGTAGGTGCGGGTTCGAGTCCCGCCAAAGGGCATTCCCTTAATATATATATTTTGCCATTGTGTTTTTTTCTACAAAATGTTTTCATAACATTATAGTTTTCAAGAGAAAGCCCTGCCCAAGTAGCTTTAGTAATATTTTCGTATATTTATATAGATATTGCACATCCACCCTGGGCATTCCATCAAATATACTTCCATCAATTTGATCACTTAAAGTGCGGATTTTTAAGTAACAGCACCAGCTAAGCCAAAAACAAATAATAAAATAATAAAAAGTAAACAAACGAAATAATATTTCCCATTGTCAATGACTTGGACTTGGACTTACTGTTCGTATTTAAAACAGAACCAGACAAAAGGGCTTTAGAGACATGTCTCGACTAAGAGATACTTGGTATACTATAGTATAATCTGGTGGCGTACTTTTGATTCAAAATAAAACATAAACAAATACTGAATTTGATAATACTCCTTTCCCGGTAAAATAAATAATTAATTAGTTGTCCAAATTAATTTTTTATATACTTTAGAGGGAATGCCAAATAACCTTCAAACCGAACATACCCTTGAACTCAATGGTATTTTGATATAAAATCCGGAAGCATAAAAACTCAACGTCCAAACCATGAAATGCTCAAAAAGGACTCACTCCGGGTTTTCTCCGTTTGTTTTCATTTTGTGTTTTCTGTTTTTTTTTTTTTGCTTGGAGCCTGCGGAAGACAGCCGGAAGGACGCGATGAAAAAGAAATTGGCAAAGTTGACGTTTTGACTGCCTCGTCCTGGTTCTTGAACTTGAATGTAGCAAGCTAGCCCCAGTGCTAGTAAATATTCCGCGGAGGACAGGAGTCTGGCCAGCAGTGACCGTCAATTTGGTGTGCCATCTGTTTATTTTATACATATATATATATATATGTATATGTAGGGATTCAGAATTCACAGGCACAGGACTCGCACCGGAAGGGGACAACTCGGCGAGGACAAAAGACACCGGTACCGGGCAACTTCTGGGTTTGTTGAACTAGACATGCCAAATGAATTGCAGTTGTCTTGGGTGCAGCGACCCACGCACACAGGAAGCAGTTGTCGGTGCCGCAAAAAAAAAGAGTCCTTTCCTCCTGGCCAACACATATGTACATAACTGCATATATGTATATATATTATATATGCCACCTGAGCACCCGTTAAGCAGGAGGGCACATGCTCCTCCTGCTCACCTGGGGCAAGGCTAGGCTAGAGACTTAAACCATTATAAGCTCGCGGTGCTGATGACCCTTTGGCGGCCTGCCAGCAACAATAACAAAAACAACAGCCACTTATCGCTGTCTCCTCAAACTTACCCAGGAAGCTTTATGCGGCAAATGTCCCACGAATGTGTGTTGTGTTTAGAATCCAATGTCCCCTTTTTTAGTCCAATGTTTACGACATTTGCTGTCGTCCGCTCCTCCAATCCAATGACTGTAACAAGAAAATACTCTGCATTAGGCAGTTATTTTTGGTCTTTAAATAATTTAATTTGGAACAGGGAACTGGCATCCTTTTTATCCTTTCCTTGTTTTGGTCACACATCTACCCTTAATACATTCCATTCCATCTACTGTATTCCCCCATGACATCACTCGACGCCGAATCGATAAAAGGTTTTTCTTCTCTGTCGCATAGCGTAAACAAAGCCATCAGCAACAGTCGCGAGACATCATTGATAATTATAATAAGTCGGCCGCCTTTTCACCAATATATATATATATACATATATAACTGTATATATATATATATATTATATATATAATAATATAAGCATATATTCAGTGGGCTCACGTCAGAACGTAGCGTTTCCCAGGCCCGCTTATCTATCTTCTCGTCTTATCAATCGCCGTTAGCGTCGCAAGTTTCCTGACCCCCCGCAAATAAGAGAGAGGGTTTCGAACTTTCTATAATCTCTATATAGCCCCTATATGTAGAAGGAAATTGTACCTGCCAGTACACGCTACTATATTTCAAGACAATTTTGTTAACTCCGGTTTCGTGTACGCCCTTTGGCCGATTTAAAAACTAGGTAGAACTTGATATATAGTAACAGCCAGAACATTGCATGTGCACTTGAGTATTGCCTTTTATCGGCGGCACTCGAGAGCTGATTAGCCCCTCCCCCCTTGCCAAGCCCCCCTCTCTAGTTGTTATTATCAAATTCAAGTCGAAAGCGCTGCACTGATTTGTTTTCCTTTCGCGAGCCAATGTCATTTGTATCTACGTAAAATATAAATATTTATAAATATTTGCCCGATCTTTAGTTCCGGGAAACTAACCAACAAAGTCTATTAATAATTTCTATGACAATTGAATAATCTTTGGCCATTTTTAAGTGGAGTAAAGTGTTTTTGTTTTCAACAAATTATCTATTTCTTATATGGCGTGCTAACTTGAGATATAGTCGGCTCTTTTAATCCACATATACTCCAGACTCCAGACTAGGTATGTTTATCGAGGGGAAAAGTCCTATATAATAACAAAAATATTAATAAAATACCCAAAATATCTTAAACACTAATATATCAAGATAAATATTTACTAATTTAATATTTAATATTTAATAATAATAATTTAATTGTATTTAAGGTTTAAATATCGATATTATAAAAAAGTATGCGAACATTTGTATTTAATTAATTTTGTTCCTTTTCTCTTAACCCGAATATCGGTTTATCCAACATTTTATATCGCAATGTTACACGATCGATTTATTTATCAACTTGCGTGCGTCAAATATCGCCACAGTATCGAAATATTCTGCCATTCCTAATCCAGACTAAGGATCGGTCTTTAAAAGCTGCGTTTTAATGGGAATTTGAGGAACCTTATTTGTAACAAATATTGCGATCAATATCTGGAAGAAGTTTTTTGAATATTATGTTATTCCAAGCTCGAGATTAATGTAGTGATCATTCTATTCTTGAACATATTTCCAGCCTTTTCTAATAAAAGAAAAATGTTCTTTTTAATTTTCACAGGAACTGGAACTATTTTCTTTATATACCAAATCCCTAGCCATTTCCGCCAACTACAAAATTTGATTTTAAATTAGAAATCGAAATCGATCAATCGGCGCATTATTTACAAATTTGTAGATGTTTTTTTTTTTGTTGTATTTATTTTTATCTTTCATCTTCACAGCATGTGTGCGACATCTGACAAGCGTCGCCTTTTGCCTTGTCACGCGAATAATGAGCAATACGAATGAAACAATGAGTTATGAAAACACTCGCGTCGAACGGACCTACGAGTACGTATGGAAGCATAATAGAGCAAAGAGCCCAGCACACAGAAAGCACTATAAATAGACAGCAGTCTTTTGGGGAACTACATATAAGTATTTGGAGAACTTGTTCGCTTTTGTGCCCAGTTTAGATCGCAGTCGACGCAACGTCTCGATTCGCTTTTTGGGACGTGCTTAAGTATTTAGCGAATGCTAATCGTAATCGCAATCGAAGTGCCATTTTTAATTAACCAATTTGTATGTGTGTCAAAGTGGCTAGCGAGATTGTCTCCAGATGTGGTTTTAATTTTTATTCTCTGTTTACTTTTCGGCTTTTGTATTTTTATAACTGCAATAAATTGTCGAATGCTCACCGTTCTGCCAATGATTTCCCACTTAATTGCCCAGCCATAAGCGGGTTCGGCAAAATCGTAAACTGTCGCTCTAAAAGTGGGCAGTAAATTATAATAATATGTCCGGCATTTTGCATCGTCAGCACCTCTAATAAATTACATAATGTCCGAGTTGGAAAGTGTTGTGCCCACCAACGTTTTTGATAGTTCTAATCGGTTAGCCCGCCAGTTATAGATAGCCAAACTTGGCCATTTATGGATAAGGGCGGCATAATAAACGCAACCCAAACTCTTCTACCCCCACCCCACCCCCAATTCACTCATCCTGCATTTAAATTAATTAACTTTTCCAAAGAAAGCTGTGCCTATCCAGCTGACACCAGAAATGCCAATAACGTCGTCGTCGTCGTTGTAGCAGGGCCAAGAGTGTTGGGCAAACACACAGTCCGAGGAACGAGAACCAGAACCAGAACGTGAAGGAGAACCCGCTGACAAGTTCGAGTGGATGCTGAACTCGGTGGGGGAAACAATGGCCAACTCAAGACTCTCGTCAAGAGTGGCTGCGAAGGCGCCAGGCTGCGTGATAATTGTTTGGTCAAAAGGCAGCTCTCAATGGGGCAACGGGTTCGCTACACTCTGAGGTAGCTAATTGCTGGCATTAACAACTATAATTTGTGTACCGTCCCAGCATGACAGAGGCCTGTCCACCTCTCCAGTTTGCCCCTATCCCTCTCCACCTTCTCCAGGTTGTGCCTCTCAAGCTCCAGCGTTGACTCGGTCGGACATGATTGACGGCATTGATTGATCGGCGACGGGCGGGTGTTCGGTAGGAGGTGGCTCAAGATACGAACAATCATCTGGCCGCCGGCCGGCGGCTGATCATTGGCATGTCGATCAAATTAGCAATTAGATAAACAATCGAAACAATAAATACACACGCAGTCCAGTCCAGTTCAGTCCATCCAACGCGCCCCGATCAAGTTATGACTTTGTTATGAAATTAAATTGCCCAGTGTGCTTAAATTAAAATGTTTAGACCGAACAGAAGGCTAATAATAGGTAGCTCAAAGCGGTCTTTTAACTAACCTTTGGTTACTCTTTCGAATACTTTCAGTATTTAAGATATTAAGTGCCGGTCTCTCAACGCAACTTGTCGTAAAAGTAATTAATCTGAACGATAAAGCATGACAGAGTTGTTTGAGGCATTGAATTGAGCTGCAAATTGCACTAACAGGGTTGCTTTGATTATTGCACTTTACTCAATACAGCTGTGTTGCCCTGCTGCTTTTGTCGAGCCGAAAAAGATTTAACAAGCAGTCTGGGTTCTTCTGTTAATGTTGACTCACATAGACACTTACGAAAAACATATTTTATTAGCAGGGACCTATCTGTCCAAAAAAATGTTACTAGTAAAATGAGTAATGCATTTTAACTTTTGTGGAGCCGAAAAAGATATAACGGGGAGTCTGGATTTGGATTCTCCTGTTAATGTTGACTGACACTAGCACTTATTTCTTTAGCAGGCACTTAATATGTTTGAGAAACAGGCAATATATCTTAACCATCAAATAAATATGTATTACACATGTATCATAAAAGTATATATAAAAATATTCATCAGCGTTAACAACTTGCTACATATACTACTTCTGTTTGACGGACTCACGATGACTCTATTTGCATGTGCTTTTTAAAAAAATATACATATATTATATATTATATTATATTATATTATATATAAACTCAAGAACGGATTTCACTGATTTCGAAAATATAGTTTTTAGACTTCAGAAAAAAAAAGCTTTTTAAAAATAGGAATAATATATAATAAATATCCAAGTACTAACTGGTTATTTAAGCTATCATTTAACGATAATACTTGTGTATATTGGTTTAAAATTAGAAACTCTATCTACAAAGTATGCTGCCATCTTCCACGCACTTTATGGTGGGAATACTTGAACTAAATATGAGCATCTATTAGTAGTATTTACCCTGACCATGCAGGGCGTGACCCGGGTCGTTTTGAAGTCACTTGCCACCACATTCAAACCGCACACAGCCGGCTCTAGGCTCGAGGCTTGAAAGCAAACAAATTTGCTGCGCGTGCGCAAGTGTCTTGCATTAGTGACTGAGTTCAGTTCAACTTGGTTCAGTGCACAATATCGAAACTTAATCAATGTGCGCGCTTTTGGTGTACGGTGTGGCTTCGGCTTCGGAGCTCGGACACTGGTCTATCTGTATCACTTGTGATTTCAACGCCGCGGCGAGCTCCGCTGCGCGTTGCAACTGCCCCGCCGTTGAACTATTTGAACAGTTGCAGTTGTCCGTCGGCACTCGGCAGTCGGCGGCACGTTTTTGTCAGGGTTGCCAGCGTGAGTTCATTTTAATTGCCAGCACATTCCGCGCTGTCCACACACATCGATACACTTGGATACTCAAATCGCTGCAGCCGCCAGCCGGCAGCAGGCAGCAGGCAGCAGGCAGCATGCAACATTCAGCAATAAGCAGCCTCAACTATGTAAGGAGCTTTGTAATGAACGGGGATGGAATTCCTGGCCAGCGTCCGATTTGATTGCTTTACCCCCAACGCAGGCAAGAACCTCTCAAATCGTCGACCATAATGGCTTCAAATTAAATGGTCCGAGTGTTCATTAAAGTCCAGTCGGATTGCAACAGGACATCCTATTTATAGACGGCCAAATAAAATGTTATGAATGAAAGAAGCATTATCCACAGTCAACATTTTCCTATGCCTTAACTGAATCGAATCCAAACAGATCTAGCTAGACTTATTTTATAGTTTGTTGGGACCTAAAAATTTATTGTTTGATTAATACTCTTAAGGGAAAACAATTAAAGTTTAGTTACAATCAAATTTGTTTTGCTTAGTAAACAAATTAAATTTTAAAGGCGGTTTTATTATAGATCTGACTATATTTATATTTATATTATAGAAAAAAAAGAATACATCTAGTGAAAAGTTATGTGAATTTAGCAAACTTTAAGATTTGAAGACTGAAAATGCTGACAAATCCAACTACGGGAGCAGGGATGCCACAGAAATTGAAGAAGAAATTAAATTAAACGCATTTCTTGTAGATTTTTTAATAGTATAAATTTTATTTACATTAAATGCGATAAATTTCGATATTTAAAATTTCGTTATATCAAAGTTTAAGCTATTTTCGATATGCTAAAAAAGCGCGATATTTTTCTTCGATATATCCCATTGGACTTTGTCTTTCGATTTACATCCCTAACTGGTGGTGTGCCTGGAATATAAAACGTAAAGACAAAGTCTGGTAATAAAGGGTATTCATCAGCTCTTTCAGCTTGGAGGCCTGAGCTATTTAGGCTCCGATTTATCTCTGCTATATCCATAATTGATTGGCAGTGGAGCTCGCGTTTTCCCCCCTCTGGCTCTTAGCTTGTAAAACTTGGGGCTTTTTTTTCGCTCTGTTTTTGCTGACTCTGTCACATTTGGCGGCGAACAAATTAATTTCTGCGCCTACATGCACTAATTGACTCGCATATGGGCGTCTGTCTAATCTGTGGCGGCGTTTAGTAATCCGCAAGAAAGACGACAGCGCAGCCAAAAGCGAAATCCTGAACTCAGTGATGACAAATCAGAAATTACAAAGCCAACAAATATATGAATACCGATAGGTGTTAAGTAATTTATTATAATTTTATGAAATTAAACATAACTAAGGTAAAATCCCAATCTAGGTCACCGGGAATGCATTTTTCGACTTAGCTTAGCTATTTTTAAGCTAGATATCTATGTCAGTCATGGAAAATACTGGTTGTTTTCATCGCTTTACAGATAAAAAAAACTACCTTGGCCTGTGCCTGGTCGTAATTCACATCAGTAACTCTTCATCTTGTTGGGTTCTGCCCACACAGGAGGCTGACAAAGACGCTGCCAAAACGCCGCTTGACCCACAAAATGAAAGCCAAAGACGACATCCCACAACCCGCAGCACGCGCTATGCGGGGGCGATGGCGAGGGCGTGGCAGGTCGGGGGCACATGAAACCGAAGCAGATCAAGTGCTATGCTACACGTGAGAACATTCGCACATGGACACTGGCACGCAGCTATGCAAATGGTTAATTAGAAATCAATTGAAACGTATATGTGCTCGTAATTGGCCAACGCCTGCTAGCCGCCAACTGCAACTGAGAGCCGCCAACTGCCAACTGCGACCCCAATACGCCACCAATTGGATGTGGCATGCAAACTGCGATGAGAACCAGTTTGGCATTTGCCGCAGCCCCTGCTCTGCCCCAGCTCTGCCCCCCTCTTCCTGTTGTCGTCTAGGTCCCCACTTAGTCACAGTCCAACTTCCACAGCCAAGACTTTGGCAGAACAAGGCTTTCCTAGAGTTGGGTTAATATAAAACTATAATTTCTCTTAATATATGCAAGTATCTTGAATGACAGCAATGTATCTTTTGTTGCTTAAAGAAATGTAATTAATATTTAAGAATTAAAAATATATAATTTGAAGTCCCCTCAAGCCTTTACTTGATATATTTTGAAAGCAACTCAAATTATTGGTTTTATTCACTTGCATTGAAGCATTCCAAGCATGATATATGCTTAAAAACCTTTTATACTAATTATAAATATAATTATTTAAGTCACACTTTAAATTCCTTTAATGGGTTTCCACTGTATCTCTGTGTATTTGCTGTGTGGGCATCCCGAACCCCGGCCGAAGCTCCAGATCGCTCGATCCAGTGGGATCTCACTATTCTCTGCTAACCAGACGCCGCAAACAACTTTATTGGGGAGCATTAGGAACTGCCTGTTTGTTGATTATTTTTTCCAAATGCCACAAAAGCTGGATGTCTGGCTGTCCGCTCAACAAGCCGACCAATCGCCACTTGAGTGTGAATGAAGTGGTAGAGAGCCATTCACGAAGTGGCGATAACTTGCGAACAGAGGCCTTACATAAGTGAGAGAGATAAAACCCATAGATTTTGGTGGTAGCTACTTCAGGGATTAGGGTTTCAGAGAATGATAATAATAATAATACCGGAGTGAAAACTAATTGCAAGCCTCAAGTTTCTCAAAAAATAATACAACAAATTATAGAAATCTTCTTAATATTCCGGGGTCTGGGGTGACGAAACAATTAAAGGCCAACTTAAGTTTATTTTGCTTAATTCGCCAGTCAATGTTTCAATGGCACTTCCTACTTGTCGCCGCGCTGTTAAGCAATTTAACGCGCTGACATAAGGTTAGAAGGCCGAGTCTTTTGGTCACCTCTTTGTGCCTTATCACCTGTCGCCGCCGTCTCAGGCCTGAGGTTGCCCCGCAGTCAAGTCAATGCACAATTTGCATGCATGTCACGTTCCCTGCAACGATGACGGCTTCGTCACCTGGCCCAACGCACAACAGGCACTGTGGCAACTGGCACAGGCTAAAAATGTGTATATATATTTCAAGCTGGAAATGATACACAAAACAATGGGGTAGGAAAACATACAAAAGTTTAGTCAAGGGCAGGCCGAACAACAAATACTCTAACCATAAAGAGGTAAGCTTATTAGCAAAAACGGGAATTAACTGAATATATTATGTAGTTTATATACTAAATTTTCTGTCTGTGGCAAATTACAAAAACTTTTCCATTAACCCATCATCATCAACTGCCAAAGACCCATCACCATTGGTTATTGCTTCTGTTTTTTGTTTTGTTTCTTCTTTTGTTGTTGCTGTTTTTGTTGTTAGAATAAAGAATAAATAACCAGCAGCACAGGCAGCTCGTGAGCAAAATATATATATATTTAAAGCGCAACAAACAATAATTGGAAACGAACAAAAATGTTGAAAGTCAATTAAAAGAGCTTTGACCATGTATTTTGTCTGTGCGCGCTAAGTGAGTTGAATTCTTAGACGCTGGCGCCGTCGTAAGTTACGATTTCTGAGAATGCGCCATAATAATCGAAATAAAAACAAAACAAACAACAAAAAACAAAAACAAATGTCTCGATATTGGGAAATGCAGGGGGAGTTATCTATGGAGCTATATCGAGATGACGAAGCAATTACATTTTGCCATTCAAACCGAACGATGATGAATATAATGAAGTTGTTGTCGGATGCACTGCGACAACAATACCTTTTACTCAAATAATCATAAATGAAAAGAGTTTTGAGCTTAAGAAGTTGTTGCCCTAAAATTCCCAAGTACGAATTCAGATACGGAGTAATGAGGCCAAGCTGCTACTGATGATGCTCCCTGTGAAATTTACTAGCAAGTTATCATTGTAAATATTTCGTTAATAAATAAATAACAAACATCAAATTTAAAATTTAATTTAAGGGAACTTTTTAGCAGAGATTGAACAACTTTGAGTTGGAATATTGGCAATCTATTACAAACTGTTACAATAAGCAGTAAACATTCATCCTTACTGCTTGATATGTTTCTTTCAGTGTCATTTAGCTGGTGCCGCATGTAAGTTTGTCTGCCTGTTGTCGTCGTTGTTGCAAACAACGCAAGTTTTTTGTAAATTTGCAGCGCGTACCGCACCGCAGCAGCAGCAGCTGAAGCAGCCGCCGCAACAGCAACAAGAGCTGCAACAGCGGCAGCTACGAGAATGTGGTCAAAGTTCGTTGAACCATTAGAATGCACTTTGCCTTTGCCGGAGAGAGAGAGCGAGAGCGAGAGATGCTGATGCTAAAGATGATGCAGCCGCTGATATGGATATATGGCTCATATATGCATGTGCACCGGAAAGAATTCCAATTTATTTCCTAGCCAAGAAACGGGAATCGAATAACTTGTAATAATATTTCTATTTACAATTGTTCACCATTAATAATTATCTTAAAATGAAAAATAATGAGGTATTTCCAAGGCTTGATAGCTCTAGTTCTTCTTCTACAACTTCAAGCCAATGAACTATTTAAAGTTTAAGCTTTTGAATACCCTAAAATTGGTCTATTGATTGGAATATGAAATCGTTGCCATTTCTGCATTGTTTACCCATAATCCCGGAGAGCGACACAACCCGTACTAACATACCCTTGAACTCCACAGAGAAACGCGCCTTTCGGCGACCTTTTTTTTTGCGTTTTTTTTTTTTTTGCGCAAACAATAAGTGAAATATTTATGCACTTGTGAGCGACACCAACACAGCAGCCGCAGAAAGTGCATGTGAAGGGCCCCTGCGCAGCTTGGATCCCGGGGCTTTGTTCGTGTGAAAATTGCTTAAGCGACGCAGAAGGTCGAGGAGGCCAATGCACCAAGTGTTATTACCAATAACAATACGATGTGGCATTAAAGCGCGCACAGGGCCACTGGAGGAATATGCCCAGCAAGAGCAGAGCCAGGCATAGCATCCTCCCTGAAAGATGATCAGCGGCATGGAGCCGTGAAGACCATTTAAAAATAACAAAATCAAACGAGCCCCATGATTTCACAGAGACATGTCGCATGTGTATCTCTCGCCCTGCCTCTTGCCTTTTTCAGATTCGTGCGGAGGCACCGAGGAAAAAGAAAAGATAATAAAAAAAAAATCAAAACAATCTGCGGGAGAACACAACAACAAAAAAAAAAACATAATAAAAGAAGAAAAAAACATGTGTCAGCTGCAGCACAGCTTTCATTAGCTCCATCAGTGAGTTTCGACCTAACACGAAGTATTAATAGATTTACGAATTATACAAATTTTACTATAAAAGCTAACATTGAAACCTAATTGAAATTGTCTTTTAAGAAGCCTATATTAAATCAAATTAATTATAAATGATGTTTACATACTTCTAAGACCATTAAGAGCCCTGCCATTCTTCGTCAAATATGATATCTTATCTTTTTAGGAGGTTCTTTTACCATAATAATGATAATTTTGTAAAATTGATTTACATTTTTATACTCGAGTTATCTTTAAGTATTAACATTGAAGCTTTGCAAGTTATATTAATTACAGAATAAGTTGAAAATCGACTAGAGTTTCTCTTTTTCGATTGTAAATCCACACTAACGTCATGAAGTGAGAAAGATTGATGAAGTATTTTTGATTCATGAGTTCAGTTTGCATGAATTTCGCAAAAAGTCACGTCAAGGTTTACGGATTCCTGGATATATTGGTCATGGGGAACTGAACGGATAATATTAAATAGCAATTGGATGAATGAACGATAAGTTGAAGTCGTGGTTAACTTAACTTAACTAACAATGCCAGCGAAATGCTTATAAAACACATAAAAAGGGGTATTACGAATTTATAAGATGGCTTTTATAGATTTATTTATACTTATTTTGAAGTAAATTTCGATACTTTCAAGATCAATGTAATACAAATTATGTGCGAGTTCAAGCTTAGGTTTGTTTAAACAAAAATTGAATAGGAATTCCAGGAATCATTATTTTAAAGGCATTATAACATATGTTTTAGAAATCTCTCATACGACCCGTATGTCAGTTTGAAATAATTAATCAGAGATTAAATAAATAAATCAAATTGAATCTTCATCCCATTTATAAACCTATTCAATAATTGTGCAAGTACTGTCTTTATTAGGCTTGTGATCATAGTTTTATAAACAACATAATACATATCTTGGAGAATTCAAATAATTTGTAAATATACAAGAAAAAAATGAATATAAAGTATATAAACAGAGGAAAACAACCGATTAAAGCTTAAAACAGAAGTTCTAATATATTTTTCATTAAGAAATATGCACAATAACTGCAGCTTTATTTAACAAATCAACAAATAAACAAAGTTACCTTAAAGTTAAGGTAATTGTTTATATATTACATTTTGTTTAGAGTAAAATCAAGGAATCAAGGTAGAGAGAAACCTCAAAGAGAAGTTTTAAACAATCCTTCTGGTTTCTGTTTTTTTTTGTTGTAATATTTATTACTATTATTTATATTACTTTTATTTATATTACTATTATTTCTGTTACTTCTTATCAAGAATCGCATTTCCTTCCCATTTTCTTGCACTTTTAAAAAGGGCGAAACAAAACTTACGATTAAATATTAAAAGGTTTTTGTTTTTCTTGTTCCTTGTCTTGTTGCGTTTGTTGTTTTTGCTGCTGCTGCTGCAGCCTCAAGATGCGTAGATGGCTGCGGCAAAGAGACAGAGAGAGAGAGAAAGAGTGAGGGCGAGAGAATCTGAGAGACAGTTTGAATGGAGCAAAGCGGAGAAGCCGAAGTTAACCCTAATTAAATGTTTGGCTTTTGATTAAGCAAGAATTGTGTGTGCGGCACCAGCACGCGTGGGGCAAGTGCAATCAACGCACACACACACACACACAGAAACAGACAAACACACAAACATGGAGCCATGCACATGCACTTGCTGACTGGTTTTCTCTTCTTACGTTTCTTTTGGCCTTTTCTCTGTGCGCCTCTGCTCCCCTATTTCGGTTATCTAACTTAAAGGGACAGAGAGAGAGACACAGGTGACATTTCCAAACTTGAGGAAGTGAAGGAAGCAACTGCGAAACGGCTGCCAATCCCGTTATTGATTTTTTTGCGGCAGCTAGCTGTTGTTGCCCCTGCTGCAAAGCCAAAAACAAAAATATAAAAAAAGGCGTGTGGCAAAGAGGCAAGAGGAGAGGAAAAGCCAAAGGCAAACGTCGTCTAAGCGCATCTATAGACAACACACACACACACACACATACACAGAGGCACGCACGAAGAGCGCGGAGGAAAGAGCCGAAAAACGAGTTAAGACGCAGACAATGCAGATAAAGCCAGCCAGCACCAGCAGCAGCAGCAGCGGCAGCAGCCGCAACAACAAGGCCCAGAACAACAATAAGCAGCAGCAGCAGCAGCAGTAGGGAGCACGTTCGCTTTCTTCGGCTGCCGCTGCTGCATTTTCAGGGGAAAATCTTTATTTCTTTACATTTTCTTCAGCAGAATATCTCGCTTCCTCGGCTTTTCTTTAATTGCGCGCGCGCATTTCGCAAACCGAAAAAGGAAAACAAACGGTAACAGCCAAGACAACGACGCGCACAGTAATATCTCCTTTTTTTTAAGATTTTAAAATCAAAACAAAACTGGGTAACACCGAAAAAAATAATTATAATAACCGACTACGCATTCGCTTTGTATATTTATTTATTTTTTTTTTTTTTGTTAACACCTTTCCGACGCGACAACAACTTCACTTCTGCTTTCTTTCGGTTTGTTTGGATTGTTTTTCAGGTCGGCGCGTTGCAGGCCAGAAAGCGACAGGCGGCGACCAGAGAGAACGAAGAACGGAGCGTTATGAAACAGTGTGGCCGTTGCTCGACGGAATAGCTTGAACAAACATCGGCAAAAGCATCGTTATATCGATGTTTGCTAAGTTTGTCGAAAAGAGAGATGTTTTTTATGGTTTTACAATGTTTAAACTTTTTAATACTCTGCCGTTAGTGAGAAAAGAGAAACAACTACATTGCTCACCAATGTAATTTTTGGATGGTTGAAATTTTAATTTATATTCTGTCATCGATACATCGATATTTCTACCCAAAAGGAGACAGCGATGAAGAGGCATAACAGTCCGTTTGGCGAATATGCAAAGCTCCGCATAAGGCGGGAATTTTAAATATAGCCAAATATCAACACTTATTTAATTATTAACCAAAAATTTATTAGAAAGGATATATATTTATATATCTATAATATAATTATTCTTGGGCACAATTGAATTAATCTACAATTTAACTAAATTTGTGGCAATTTTCAAGTCATTTTAAAATAGGAAATTATTCAAAAATAACATCAAAATATTATTATGATAAGAATTCTTAAAAATAAAAAAGAGTTTACTTATTATTAATAGTTTTGGAAATGTATAAATGTATGAAATAAAACTATAAATAAAAAAGCTAAATTTATCCTTATAATAAACAAATATATGTATTCCAAAAATAAAAAAAAAAAACAGAAAAATAATACACCCAACTGTCACCTGACAGTGCTGCCCAACTTCTTGGGCCAATGGGCTTTTTATATCAACTGGCATCACTGGTCGTCGCCCACTTCAAAAGCTGTGCGTAGGTGGCGTTCCCCGTCGACGGCCCACCTGCTGCCACCCCATCAGATGGTCACCTTGGCCGCCGCTGCTGCTTCGATTGGTGGTGGTGGCCGTGATTGGGGGCTTTGAGCAGCTGTCTTTCGCTGGGCTTTTCTGCTGGCAGAAAGCTGCGTGCGTCGGTCGTGTGTTGTCATAGTTATGTGTACGCATTTGTTGTTGCAAAAGCTCAAGCAGCAGCAGCAGCTCCTCCGTCGGAGCAATTGATTCGCTTCGCTGTGGATTCCCTCTCGGGTGGCGGTAATAAAAACAAATTGGCTGCCGCAGCTGACAGAGCGTAGAAGCAGCAGCAACCCCAAGCCATCAACCTTGGCTGCAGTGCGTCCAGCAATCAGAGTGAAAGCACAGACAACAGAAGAAGCAACGGAAGTAGCAGCACCAGCAGCGATGTCAACGGAGAGCAACACACCCGTGGATCCGAGGGTCCAGGTAAGCGCTGATATTCCAGAGCAGAGTGAACCGACGACTAACCACCCCCTGTCCTGCCCAGATCGAGCTGGAGAAGCTGAACTCGGCCACGGACAACATCAATCGCTACGAGGTGGAGCTCGACGTGAGTGGCAGTTATTGATTTTTCCGGGCGAGAACCCTCTGACCCGATTTTTTTCCCCCCCAAAATATTTCGATTTTGATTTCCCAAGGAGGCCAAGTGCGAGTTCAAGCGTCTGCTGGCGGAGAGCGTGGTGCGGATCAAGACCGCCGCCCACAAGCTGGGCAACTCGATAGATGCCGCCAAGCCCTACTACGAGTCCCGCATCTATGCCGCCCAATTGGCCAAGGAGACACAGCAGGCAGCCGCCAGCCATGAGAAGGCCAAGTCCATCCATGCCGCCGCCAAGGAGATGGTCTATCTGGCCGAGCAGGGACTGGGCGAGAAATCGACACTGGACACCGCCTGCCAGGAGATGCTCAGTCATGCCGCCAGCAAGGTGAATCAGTCCCAGCTGGAGGTCACCGATACCCGCAACGCCCTTAAGATGTGCCAGCTGAAGCTCGAGGTGGCCAATAATCGGGTTGGCAAGCTCCAGGGACAGCTCAAGCAGGCGCTGCGTGCCTCCAGGTAAAGTTCTGACCGAGATTAAGAGCCATACTTAAGGGGGGGAACCTAAGCAGGGGGAAGGCAAGTCAGGCAAGGGATTTAAATATAAGGACTCTTTATGAGTATCGATATATCCGATAATATTTTCACATAACTGGAAATTTAGGGGGTTTTAGGATGAAATCGGTTATAAACTAACTTGGTATATGTTCCTAATGGCTCCATATCAGCTAATAAAAATAAATACTATTGATCTAAACTATCGGAGCTAAGAAAGATATCGAAAAAGATCCGATTATTTCATTAAGAAATCTTCTGTTTACATAATCAAGACCAGCTGCTTACCTGAACATATCAGAGAAGGTAAAAGTATATCCATCTAAACTATTAGGTCTCAGAAACAAGAAGTTACAATTGGGGATATATTTAAACTATCAAAACAGGCTATCTGTATGAATGTTATAATCGGTTTGATATCGAAAAAGATGCGATTATTTAATGAAAGAATATTCTGTTACAAGAAACCAAATGGGGATCCTAATTACAACATTATCTTCCTTCGGATATGTACCGAAGTTACTCTCTTACCGTCTCGGCTTCCATTTGATTATCTTTTAAGTTTTCTCATTTGTTTCCTAATTTCTAACTGCTTTTTATACATATATATATTTTTTCGGCTCTGTTCTTTTCTGTTTTCTTTTCCTACTTTCTTTCTTTTTTAGATTGCAGCTCAAGCGCAATTTACTTTTGTTGAGATATTTTAGCATTATGCACGCCTTGTATTGTACCCTCTGTTCGTGAGTATCGCTCACCGCCTTAAAGCCACGCGTGTCACTACTAATACGGGGGATTCCCCCCATACTTATCGCTATCGATATCGCACAGGCCGTACTACGAGACGCGGGCCAACTACAACGGTCTGTTGAAGGCCCAGAAGACGCGGGTCAACGAGCTGGAGACAAAGGTCAGTGCGGCGAAGCTCACCTACAATGAGGCGTTGAAAAATCTAGAGCAAATCTCCGAGGATATTCACCGGCAGCGACAGCAGCGCAACAACCTGCTCAACTACGAGGCCATGCTGCGTCAGGTGGACGCCGTCGATGCTTTGACAGCGGGCGAGGTGGCGCCGATGCAGCCGGAGCTGCCGGAGGATTTGGGCCCAGACGAGCAGTACCTGCAAATGCCCGAGCGGCTGGGACATGAGTGTCCGCACCTACTCACGGATTTCGAGACGGTGCTCACCTTCCCGCAGAAGCTGGCCGGCGGCATGCACAAGTCCGCCAGCACCAGTGCCGCGGATGGAGAGTCCGGCTTGGGACCGCTGGGCCTGCACGCCCCCTACGATCTGAAGTCGGGCAGCGGCGGCTCTTTGGGATCGGGGTCAGCTTCTGCCTCAGCATCCGCCTCCTCCACCTTCGCCTCGGCCGCCGGAGCGACGGCGGACAATGACATCGAGCAGTGGACGGAGATCCGGTTGTCGCACTCGGACAGCACCAGCTCCAGCTACTCAAATCAATCGCTCCTGGAGCAACAGGGTCTGGAGTGTGTGGGCAGCGTTGGCGGTGGCCTGGGCTTTGGCCTGGGACGGAACCAGCTAGACGCCGATGCCCAGTCGCAGCACTCGACCTCGTCATCGGACGAACCGAAGCGCAAGGTTACCTGCACGACGATATTCCAGGACGACAGTAGCGCCTCGAGCGGTGCCGGTGGCGGCCAGCAGATGAGCCGCAAGCAGAGCCTCAGCCAGTGGTTGTCCCGCTCGAATAGCTTCAAGGGCAGCGGCCGCCGACAGAGCCTGGACCTGCTGATCGATGCCGGGGACAAGGTGAAGGATGTGTTTAGCTACGGCTTTCAGAAGGTGGGACGCAGCCTGGAGCGACGCAATAGTGAATCAGAGATGGCCGGCGATAATGCCAGCGGCGCCGAAGAGGAGGCCCTGCTCACCGCACACACTGAGGTGACGTCGGCCGGCAGCGGTTTGGGATTGGGCAGTACCACCGCCACGGCATCGTCCTCGGGGCCCGGTGACTTTTTCCTCTTCAGCAGGTCAGTAGATGGTGACAAGGCGAGCAGTAGCAGTAGCGGCAGTGGCAGTGGCAGTGGCGGCGGAGGTCGCAGTCTGCTCAACTCGCTGCAGAGCCGGCTGACCAAGCTCATTTGAAACCGAATCCGAATCCCCGAAAACTCTGCGACTCTCGAATTTAGATCACAAAATTAACAAAAAATCCTGATCCAGCGCAAAAAAAATATATTAAAATAACGCACTCATCTTATCCACCAACCAAACAACAATAACCTACAACAACAGCAACAAATAGCTGCAAAATTTTTAATTATCCTATTTGATATATTACGAACAACAAATTGGCTGCTTTGATTTGGTCTCTGCTTTTGCTACTTTCGATTATCTCACAATATTAAAAAAATAATATATATACTAGAGTATATATATACTACTAACTGCAATAACTACAGTAACAACAACAACAACTACAGCAACTAAAACAACAACTACAGCAACTACAAGAACAACCATAACAGCACGAACGCACACTCGCTTAAAAACCACAATCAAAAAATCCGAAAATTCTGTATGTACTGCTCAAAATGCCAAAAAAGAAATCCTAAAATCAAGAATTATATCTGTTGTTTTGCCCCGATCTTTGTTTTAAGCCCGCTACTTAACACCTAATACCTAATACTAATACTTATTCCCGCATCTCGCTATCCCACTCTGAACCAAGTTCCACCATCACCCTCTTTCCTTTTCAAAAGTGAATGTGAACTATATGTGTGTTTTTTGATATCACCACAATACCCCTTCTGATTGTGTTTCGGTTAAATTCGAATCTAATATTATTAGATTACAAAAATATATCCTTAAATAAGGCTTACCACTTTAATATTTACCTCAATCTTTCGATTTATTCACAATGAATTCCAAATCCAATAGTTTACAAAGCTAAATGAAATCTTTAATTATAATAAAGTTAATAGAACTGTTGTCCGTCTGTTTTAGCAAGATACTTGCCTAATCGGTTGTAAGGTTTCATAACTTTCACTTGTTCACTTTATTCACTTTATTTACTGTGTTCATTTTTGTTAACTTGCTCTCCTGTGCTTACTTAGCTGGTACCTTGTTCATTTGTGTTCACTTTGTTCATTTTTGTTCACTTTCCTAACTTTTACTCACCGAAAAGAAAGCAAAACTTTTATTTATTTTTAAGCTACAATTTTACCATGACTAAACAAGACATTTTGGCGACCGTATAAAACTAATTGATCATCAGGGGTATTCCAGCTTCGGCCTCCGAAGCAAACTTTCTTTTCCTGTTTGATAAATGTTGTGTTGTAGCTTTATATCAAAAAAAAATTCCCTCTTAAAACAAACGGTACTCGGATAGTTACTATGATTATTCAATTTAAACGAAATGTTAACGATAAATGGTAAATATTCGAGTACCAGTTATATTTTTTAATTGGCTCACTCACTTAAGACCCATTTCTTTATGTACATGTTGTAATTCCTTGCACTTGTGCTCTTTATTTTATCAATCGCTGTGCTCATTTATATATATATATATTTACCGAATATCTGTCGTGATCTGTTCAGATGTGAATTACAAGCATCTACGTACCAATTTGTTAATAACCAAACACAATTTGCAGATCTTCAGAGCCTAAAGAGCTGCTGTCCGATGAGCAGGTTGAGAATTTACTCTTAAATCACATGGTGGACGAGCACGGTGCCATTATTGTGGAAGAACTCAAGTCGCCAACAGCCACAACAACAACAAGCATGTATCACACACACCAACAACAAAAGCAACAGCAGCAGCAACAACAGCAACAACAAAAGCAACAGCAACATAGCAATCATCAGGCGCTTAACGTTGTGGGAGCCCTGCTGTTTTGAAACGAAGCCCCTAGTCCTTCGTAGCCTCCCGACACCAAACACACCTCCACACAGAAACACACATAAGTGTACATATACATATGTAGTGATGGGTGGTAGTTCACTTGTTCACTCACTTGCTTACCTTAACAGTTGTTCAATCAGATCTGTAGTTGTTTTATTGCGTACTTAAGCACAATTGAATGAACACAACTGCGTGAACAACTGGGTGAACAACTGAGTGAACAACTAACTGAACGAGCAACTGAATGAACAACTAAACAACTCACTCAATAGTAAGCAAATCAACTTGTTTACCAAAGCTAATACTCTTTCACCCACACTATATCCAAGTATTTACCGCATTCACTCTGGAATTCAGTGATCATCAATATAAGAGATAGTACTTTACTTGAGCAAGGGTTCTCAAGCTCTTTATATAAATTATTGTATCAGTTCTTAAAAGGCTAATTATTGATTACTTTAAGATGCTTCGTTAAGGTTTAAAATGCTGAAAATGAATACCTAGTCACAATCAGAGGCATAAAGAGTCTCCTATTGTGTTTAGGCTAGGGAAGTTGCAATATTATTTTTATTTTATTGGCTTATTTGTACCTTAAAAATTCCTACTCCCATCACTGCTAATGTGTAAAAAATATATGTGAATTATGACAAAATTTTACTCCATGAGTATTTTCGGCAACACATTAACAATTAGTCAAAAAAAAACAAAAAAACAAAATGAAAAGATAAGACAAAACGTAGCGTACATATCATTCGGGACATCAAACTGCAGAAATGTTTTACACCTAGCATACACACACACCAAGCAAGGAAACCACATACATAAGTATGTTCTAATCCTAATTAGAAAAAAAAAGTGCAATAATTTAGTTGATTTAGTTACAAATACATAGAAAATAAGAGAGTTACATTTTATGCTGTTTACAAAAAGCAAGAATAACTAAAAGCTAGTCAAGAAACGAAATCAGTTTATAGTCTTAGTCCCTGCGTATTTAGCTAAACTTTCAGCAAACAGGATGAAAATACATAAGATTGTACAAAAACAATGTTAAATGGTGTTAATGGTGTTCGCAGGCGGCGATTGGAGGGTGCCGGACCTGTAAGAACTTTAATAATAATTAACTACGATGACTTTTACAAAGTAAATAAGAGCGCAACCCTATCAATTCTCTGCTTAACCCCCCTTCAGTCACCCCCTGCGTATGCCACTAAATGTTAAATACTTACATACATATTGATACCTGCATAAAAAATTATATGAAGAGTATTCTACAAAGAACTTTGTTTTATTTAAAAAAAAAATACTGGGGATCTGGGTTTCGTGAACTACATATAAATTTAATTTAATTAACTCCAAGTTAAAAATTTTACAAAAGCCTATATTAACTCAGATCCGTTTAAACCCTTGCAGTAAAGCATTAAGGTCATTTTGGCTTTGCTTTATGGCCAAAATGGAGTGATTTCCAAAAGCCATTTATGTATTTTCCTATTCGCCATTAAATCTTCATTAAACAATAGTAGAATATTAGAAACTAATTTAAAGAAAGCTTAAAGAAAAATATGAAAATTGTTTAAAGATTTTAATTTGTAAAGATTTTAAACCCTAATACAAGCTAACGGATGAAAGCTTTTGGAGTTTAAATTAATTCCAAGTTGGCTTAATTATGATTGATTGAATGATCCGATTGCCAGCTGCAAGGGTATTCAAACTTCGGTTTACCGAAGCTACCTTTCTTTTTTGTTTGAATTAATGTTTAGTAGGTTTTCAGTATTTTTTGCAGTACCCGTTGGTACTTTTGGTATGTAGCTTTTTTAGTGGAACCATCTGGCAACACTGGCCGCCAGGCAGACTGGCAAAACAATCGTTTTCATTTGCTCGGCGAAAGAAGTTGTGTTTGTTGCACTATATTATTTAATTGCCAACTGAAATGCAGGAACAGGCCAAGTCCGAGATGAAGCCCATACGCAAGGAGATCCTTAATCCGGGCAATGCCTACATCGAGCTGAAGCCTGGCACCCGGGTAAGTAGCTCGATTTGATCCTGCAGCCATCAGGCTGCAGCTGTTGCATCCGCAGGGAAACCCGAGACCCGAAGACCAAACCGCAACATCCTGCAGCAGAGGCCCAGGCCCAGTGGGAAAAACCAGGCCAAGGCCATAGAGTGGGTGGTCGTACAAGTGGGCGGTGAACTAATTGCCACACTGGTTTTGGTTTGCATTCCAGGTGAAGTTCCACTTTCAGACGCGGAGGGCCGGGAACAACCGCATCATTGACGATAGCCGCAAAATGGGCAAGCCCATGGAGTTGGTGCTGGGCAAGAAATTCAAGCTGGAGGTGTGGGAGGTGATTGTGCAGCAGATGTCGCTCAACGAGGTGGCCAAGTTCACTGTGCACAAGTCGGTGAGTGTGTGTAGTGTGTGTCGAGTGTCCGGTGGACGTCACCAGGCACCAGGAGGGGTGGCTTTTGCTGCAACAACTGACCCAACTGACCTAATTTCCTGGATATTTGCTGTGTACCCACCATTCACAGCTCTGCGCCCAGTATCCGTTCATATCGAAGACTCTGCGGGATATTGGCAAGAAGCCCGAGGAGCGTCGTCACTGCTGTGGCATGACCCTGCAGAACGAGGGCATTGGCTATACGGACCTGGACGATCTACTGCAAAATCCCGCCGAGCTGGAGTTCATCATTGAGCTAACGTCCATCGAACTGCCCGAGCAATATGAGAAGGAGCGCTGGCAGATGTCCGACGATGAGAAGATGATAGCCACCAGTACCCTGCGAGAACGCGGCAATAATTTCTACAAGGCACGGCGCTACACGGAGGCGGAGACCTGTTACCGCGAGGCCGTGGGTCTCGTGGAGCAGCTGATGCTCAAGGAGAAGCCCCACGACGACGAGTGGCAGGAGCTGGCGGCCATTAAGACGCCGCTGCTGCTTAACTACGCACAATGTCGGCTCATCGCTGGCGACTACTATGCCGTAATCGAGCACTGCAACGAGGTGCTCAATCTGGATCCGCGCAATGTGAAGGCACTGTTTCGGCGAGCCAAGGCCCATGCCGGCGCCTGGAATCCGATGCAGGCGCGACGTGACTTTATCGACGCTTTGGCCTTGGACGGCACCCTAAAGACGACGGTTTCCAAGGAGCTGAAGCTGATTGAGGAGCAGCAGCATGCCCGCAACGTCCAGGATCGCATCCATATGCAGAAGCTATTCTAGAACATAAGTTCCGTCAACGTGCTGCTCATGCTGCTTGTCTATTGGAGCAGCTACCTGCAGCGCTAGCAGTACCTGTCCCTGCCGCCCCTCCTATCGCTGGCCGTCACCCTGGCCCATTGCCTCGTCCTGCTCTGTTCGGTGGCCAATCTCTTTCTCTGCTGCTGGACCCTCAAAAAGCTGGTGCGAGCGCTGCGCCGACGGGCCTGCTGGTGAGACGACGGCAACGACGACGACGACGGCAACACAATCAACTAATGGCAGGCGATCGATACGAATCGGACTCATCATTCTGTGAGAGATGCATTTCGGAACACTATCCATCTTCATTCAGCGCAACGGTTTTCCCCTCGAACAAATCACTCACCTTGAGACTTAGCCTAAGTAGACTAAAAAAAACTAGGCCCCTATACTTAACCTAAACAGTTGCATGTGTGTATATTAAATGTAAGATGTTGTTCACGTAGCGTTTACCAAAAACGGAAACATAGATGCATATATGTATATGTTTTGTCCATAGTCCATAGTCCATAGTCCATAGTAAGTATGAATATATCGTGTATGCCATATATATATACCCCTCGTAGCTAGACTCGACACAGACTTTGTTGTAAAATGTAATAAATGTGCTTTTGGTGCTGTCTATTTGTTAAATGTCGTTTGCTATTTCATTAAACTAAGCATAAGTGTATTGTCCGTGGCGTCAGCATGTTTTGTAATCTACAGATAATAATCTTCAGTTCTTTGCGGTCTGAAAAAAAAAGCCTTTCCTGTTTCTGAACTTACGTTCTTTTCAAGACCATGTTCTTTGCGGTCTTTCCTTTCTCTGAACTTTGTTTCTTTTCTTCTCTGGTCTGCGGTTGCATGTTCTCAGTTGAGCTACTCTTTTAACGCTCTTTCAATTAGAACTCTTTGAGAGAGCGATTCAGTTGAGCGCTCGCACATTGAAAGTTATCTTCTTGAGAACACTATAACCTTGGTTAATCTCTGAATCTTTGTTTAACAAACTCCACGTAAATTAAGCTGGTTTTCAGTCCATTGTTAATCGCAAACTCCGATTGGAATCGTCCAGGGTAAAGTAGTATTAAATGTGGTCTCAAAAACCGCAACTTTGCTGAATATGTTACTATTGAATATGTAGGTTAAGCGATAATAAATATTTGAAGGGCTTCGTGGTCAGTCGACAAGTATTCCTTAGAATACTCCAGATAGCTGAATGTGCGGTATATATGTTGTGTTTTATTTAAATAAATGTTTTCACTCCTGAAACTAAGCAAGCAATCCTCAAATAACGTTAAGAGTACAATCAAGAATTATTTTTTAAAACTAATCAAAGAGTATAGCTTAAACTTTAAAGAATGCCTGTAAATGCACACAGCGTAGGGATTTGTGCTAGCACACGGCCCTATTTGTTCTTTGTTCTTTCTGTCACTGTCCTAAGACAACACCAATTTCATAGAGATATCTTTTCAACGCTAATCCTAATGTAATTTCTGTTTGTCTTTTCCTCTAATCTACACTGAACTTTTTTTGCTTTATGATTCAATTGTGAGTTGGTTAAACGAGTGATGAATTGGTTCTTTGTCTAAATGTGATTCTTGAAATAAAAATTATGTGTCGTTACCTGCGTGGTTTCTTTTATTTGAGGCAAAATGGGGCTAAGGTTTAATTTCAGAGATTCGAATATATTATATACATATAATATATTAAATGAAAACTTCCCGACCGAAACTTGACGGCTAGAGCACAGCTGAGAACCGGAATGTCAAGCTCGAAGCCAGCTCTAAGGCAATATATAGTAGGGACTTATGGGAATAATGCCTGAACCTTGCAATACTCACGGATCCTGCCTAAATGACCACCCGAATTAAATACGTCTTAGCTTCAATATATTAAGTAGGATTTACTAATTAAAAATCACGATTAAGTGGCATCGTTAACACGAATATTATACACAATAATAAATACACGAAGGATTACGAACTATGAAAATCTTTGGAGCGGCATCCTCCATGATGATGATGCCCTACAGCCGCCACAGGCGACTGCTGTTGCCACCGGTGGCGCCCTCCGCCTCGCCACGCAGCTTGTTGTCATCAGTACGCCAAATGAACGGCTCCAAACGGTCCTCGTCATCCAGAAAATTGTTGATGGCCTCCAAGCTGGCAATGTTCTCGTGCAGCAGCGAATTGCAGCGGCTTAGCTGATGAGAGACGCTGCGGATCTTGGCAAACTGCTCGGCATAGGAGGCGTATGTCTTCTGCATGTCCACGAAGCCGGCGAAGAGTGTGGTTATCGAGTTGCTCACCACCTTGGTGCGCTCCACCAAATGATTCTGCTCACTGGCCACGTAGCTGGCGCACAGATTCAGGTGCGTCTGCATGCGGGCGCATATGTTGATCAGGTGCTGCGAGTGTAGACGCTCCAGGATCTCGGCGTCGCGCGTATATGTGGCCGAGGTAATCGACTCGCGGAGCACGGGCAGGAAATGCGGTATATTACGCAGCCGAGCCAGGTCCATGTCCACATCCTCGCCAGCATCGCTGGCACCCGGGCGCACAATTACAATGTTGTGACTGGAGGCCGTCGACTGTGGCCGCTTCGGCTTGGCGGCAGTGGTGAATCCACCCGGATGGGACTTCCGTGCCGCTGCCCGGCTGGCACTGCTCTGCTGCAGCATATGCGCGGGCTTGCTGCGTATCTTGGGCGAATCGCCGATGGGTCGGTCCGTATAGGAGACATACGGCAAGTCGGAGCAAACGCTTAGCGGCGGCGATGGCGGTCTGCTTAGCTCAGAGCCGCCGGGCGAGGCTGCTTCGGCGATGATCTGCTTGCTGGCTATCACAATGCTAGCCGGACCACTGCCGATGATACCGCTGGGCATCATCTGCTGATGCTGATGGTGGTGCTGCTGTGTCTGCTGACGGTGGCCCACACCACGACGCTTGTTGGCCGCCGCCGTTGCTGCAGCGGCCGCCAGGGCCATTGAGCTGCCATCGGCGGCAAGGCCATCCGCTCCAGGCGGATTGCGTCCCTCAAAGATCTCGTGGCCATCGGCCTCGGCCCGCTGCTGGGAGTGCTCGGCGCCCATTTATCGATCCGGGGCGTGTTTTCCACTTTGTTTAGAGCTTTCTGCAACGCATTTTCGCACTTGCAGTCTGTGTTTATCCTATCAGTGTGACCTTTTGTGTTGATGTTTAAAAATACCAAATACCACAAATATTAAACTAAAATCACCGTGGCAACGTCCCGATTGGTTCCACCAATTTAAACTTTTTATGGTTTTAAAAGTTCGTTTCTTGCAAATTCCCAGCTTCTTTTAATGATGATGTAATCCCTGTTGAAGGAGTTTATACATAGAAAGGAAGTATTATCAAACTAAGCGTACCATTGACCAGCTGCCATACGCATTTTAAACTTGATCTGCTTACACATGTGTGTACATACATATGTAATTATGTTTATTGGAAAACGATTGAACAAATTTCCAGTTGATAACTGCTTACATATACAGCAAGTAGATCGCTTAAAAGCAACATTGCAAATAAAACTATGAACAAACTAAGTACTTAATTAAAATAAGTTTCATTCAATATATTTAGATATGCCAATTTTGCCCTGCAAAAAACCGAATTCATTGCTAAATTTAACATAATTCTTATTCTTTGCACTTGTTTAAAGTACAAATTTGTAGGCTAGTTTTTAACTTAATATTATAATGTATTGCTTTAAAAAACAGAATGCAAGAAAAAATAAAGTGAGCTTATATTGATTACTACTTTTTATCTGAGTGTAGAGCAAACTTATGATTATCATTTTTCTCTGTAAAAATGCAGGAAAAACAGAGCCAAATGGAGAGAGAGAAGGTATAAGAGGAAGAGAGAGAGAGAGAAAGAGCGCGAGAGAGAGTCAATCAGGAACAGATAAGCGATAAGCCGGATGGTAGGCGTTCAGTTCGGGGTTCTCTAGCGATTGTTTTCCGCCTGCTTTTGTTTTGATTCCCCGCCAGCATTGTTTTTGTTGTTGGTGGGGATCATCGCCGCCCCGCTTTGAGGTGCTAATTCAGTGTCGGGTTCGGGATTCGGTTACGGTCTCTCCGCACCAGCTTGTCTTTTTTTTGTTTTAGTTTAGTTTTGTCAGCTTTGTCGTTTAGCGATGTTAGTTGGCCGACGGTCGTACACCCGATAACAACACCTTTCTTTGCGTGCGAAAGATCTTATCGGTGGAGCGCCATGGCGGGCATTACCAGCAGCAGCAGCAGCAGGGTGAGTTAATGGAAGAAGCCAATCTAATCGGAGTTATCGAACCATTTCCATAGAATCCAAGCACACCCACGCATCCACACCCAGTGCGAAAAAAAGCAATATTTTAGATCGATTATATACGATATAATCTTATATTAATATATAATCTGTATACATACTATCTCATTATAGTAATTGTAGCAAATATGCATTAATTCGTTTACTGAAAGTAAAATCATATTATTAGGTAAACATGGAAATTCTTTCATTATCTTCTATTAATTTATGCCATAAATTTATTTGTGAGTGCTACAGATATCATAACGGGTTTCTAAAGAACCCTAGTATAGATTTTTTTTTATTTTTGAAGTATTTAGAGCTGATCAATTTATTATTGTATTTTTCTCAATGTCTGGCAACCCTGCGACAAAGAGTTTAAAAAGGAAAACTCCCCTAAATCAAAGCTTTTCTATAAATTGTGAAAATTCTTCTCGATTTTTCCTGATTTTTTTATATGACAATTTTTTGGTCAAATAATCGTCTAAAAAGTGTAAACAAAATAGCTTCAATTTCAAATAAAATTCAGTCTCAGTTTGTCATCAATATAAAATTAGTTTGAAATCTGTGATTTTTGTTTAATATTTATTGAATTAAGCCTTTTTTTAGAGAAAATGAGTTTGAAGTCTCATTTTACTAAATATGAAGCTTGATTCGTTATTATATTGAAAATATTAAGGTTGTTTTAGAATAAAAAAAACAAGTTTGCGAACATGCTCTTAAGGTTTGAACATCAATAGGATATTATCATTATTCATGGAAGTTATCAAAACAATAAAGCTAAATCCTTAAATATTATAAAAATATGTATATTTTATTAATATATCTCTTATTTTTAAATCTATTTTATTTACCATCAGCATTCCCACGAATCATATAGAAAAGACCGATTAATTGATATATTTCCGCCAAATTTTCCTTTTAGACCAAACCCAAGCACATTCTGCAGCTGACTGAGGAGGAGCGACGCAACTTTTTGGACTCCTTCGATCGCGTCTTCAGCGACATTGATGGCGTCGTCTGGTCAATAGAGCACGTGGTGCCCCATGCCGTCGACGGGTATACGGCTCTCGAGCGGATCGGCAAGCAGCTGACCTTCGTCACCAATAACAGTGTCCGGACGATGGATATGTGCATTGGACGCTTCGCCAAGATCGGTCTACAAGTGAAGCCGGAGCAGATCTGGCATCCGGCACAGAGCATCGTGGAGTATCTGCAGAATATTAAATTCGAGGGTCTGATCTACATTATCGCCAGCCAGCCGTTCAAGGCGGTGTTGCGCAAGGCGGGATTCCAACTACTGGACGGGGTAAGTAAGTAATGCTACCAACGGAGATTATATATATGTATGTATATTTGCCGTAGCCCAACGAGATTATCGAGGAGTCCTACCAGAGCCTGGCCAGTCACATTTTTGACCGGCAGCCGGTGCGCGCCGTTATCATCGATCTGGACTTCAACCTGAGCACCACCAAGGTGCTGCGCGCTCACATGTACCTGCGTCGCCCCGAGTGCCTGCTGGTGATCGGTGCCACCGATCGCCTGCTGCCCGTGGCGAAGGATGTGAACATTATCGGACCGGGACCGTTCGCCTCCATCCTAGTGGAGGCCAGCGGCAAACCAGCTCTCACCCTGGGCAAGCCTGGTCGTCAGCTAGGCGAGCTCCTTATCAAGCATTATGCCATCAGCCAACCGAGTCGTGCGCTCATGATTGGGGACATGTTGGCCCAGGATGTTGGCTTTGGCCGCCAGTGTGGCTTTCAGACGCTGCTCGTCCTCAGCGGTGGCTGTACTCTGGAGCAGCTGCACGCCGAAACGGATCCCAGCCGCATTCCGGACTACTATGCTGATAGTGTGGCCGACCTGGCCCTGATGCTGGGCGAGATACCCAAGGCGCATGGGTAATCATCGCCATCACCTATCTTCAAATAAAATACATATAAAAAAGCCCAAGAGCGCTCTTGTTATGGTTAAGGGAGAAGTTGACAATAAATTACGCGTTACGCATCTTCAATCTTATATTATCTTATAGCATCTTCATCTTATACTGTGTTTGCCCAAACTGTAGGTCTTAGCACATATACCTCGGGACCTACAAAACCAAAAGCCACCAGACTTAATCTACATGAAAAAGCCAAATCTTTAAAGATAGCCGTTAGACCTTTTTTTATTTATTTATTTTTGTTTAGGAGATAATGCAAAGTTTAAAATTCAATTGACACAAACAAAATATAAGCAGAGACTTATCAGCCATAAACACTTCAGTTCAGCGATTATCAGCATGACATATATCCCCCAGGCAGTCGGCCAAATAGTCAGGCAACTGGGAATGTCCCACCGGGAGTCGCTGCACATCCTCCAGCCGGGTGCCGCCGGTCAGGACAAGCAGCGTCTGATAGCCACTGGTGCGAGCAAATCCAATATCGCTGGCCAGACTGTCGCCCACGAAGAGAACACGGCTTGGCGGCACATCCGGATGGCGTTGCAGGAGCAGCTTACGTAGATCCTCGCCAGGTTTCCCTAAGGTGGTTGGCTGGCGGCCAACGGATTGGGTAACCACATCAATAAAGGCTCCTGGTCCTGATTTCAGAGAAGTTTGAAGTTAATTTCTTGAGATGTACAGCCAGAGAGCACAGCTCACCTATTATATCGCCCTTGCCGAAGGGTATCAAGGCATCGGCAGCTCCGGCCAAAAACAGGCAGTTGGGATTCTGCAGTTGAAAATGTGCCCGCATCATCTTGGCCGCCGACAGATTGAAATCCACATCAATGACAACGGCATCTACGGGCTCTCCGCCATAGATGGCATCGTGCAGATCCCTGAGGCTCCTGATTGACCCAGTGCCATTCTATGAGGAGTTTCCTTCAAATGTTCAAAGAAGTGTAGGAAATGGTGGAAGATACTTACCTCTTCGGTCAGTCGAAAGCCGCTGTCCACAAGGAGTTGCCTAAATGGAGGTGAGGCCAGGCAGTAAACGATTCCCTCGAAGTTGATGGACTTCAGATGATCGCAAATGGTCTGGGCTGGATGCACGATTTGGTCCTGGAAAATCGAACAAGGACTAAAGCTTTCCCCATTAGGTAATCAATTATAGTTTAATTACTCACCTCTTTAATTTTCAGATTTCCCTGTTGGGCAAACTTCTCGATATGCTCCTTGAGGGAACTGATACTGTTGTTAGTCACAAAGGTCACCTGCTTGCCGCGAAACTTCAGGTGGGCCAAGGCCTCTGCCGAGCCGGGTACAAAGTCTCGCAGGGGATACCAAATCACACCTTTTATGAGGGAGGAAAACTCAGAGAGTTGATACCTGCACTCTGCACACACATTCACTCACTCACCATCGCAATCGCAAAAGACCAAGTCAAAGGAGTCAAAGAACTCCTCGCGCTCCTGGCTACTCAGCTCCTTCAGGTGTTTAACCTTAAAGGGGGTGAAATGTGTTGAATATGACTGTTTTTCTAAGGTATTTCAGTCTCTCGCCATCAATAGATTGAATAATAAAGCCGTAAATCTGCTCTATCAACCAGAATCTGTTCCAGATCCCGTGCTGATTTTCGTTCTACCCACCGAATCCATTTCAATCGCTTTCGACACTAATCCGGATTTAGAAGAGAGGCACCTCCTTCAAGCGTTGGACGCGACAGATTTGTAACTAAGCCCAAAAGCGACGAGCGTCCCAAGCTGGAAGACAATTGTCATCTGTCTCGGGGAGCGATTGCATTTTGCATCGAATTGCATTAGCCGAGGCCAAATACACTGGGACCAAAGGGTGCTTTTTGTATCCCACGAATGCCACCTTCAAATCTATATAACCAAAATCGATAATTTGATATGTTTCTGTATCAGTATTGATATCATTTTGCAAGAATATTTATTAATGTTTGGACGTTGATGCACTACGGACATGTACACTCAAGTGGCCCTTGCGACACCAAGCACGTGCTTGATAGGGTTAGGTGTTAGTAGTTAAAATCAATAAATATCTGTCTATACTATATCTATCTGTCAATCCCATCAATATATAAATATATAGGAAATATCACCTTTTGCTTGGCATGCTTTTATGCAGCATTTTAAGGGATTCTTCAAAGCCACAGCAATTTCTTGAATTTTGCGGAAAAAGTTTGTTATTTTAGACCAGTGTGCATTGCAATTACTATTTTTTTTTTTATAATTTATAAGTATATGTGCATATTAGGTGGCTGGCTGGATGGTGTCGCTGTCAATTGAGTGTGTGTCTTGTCCAGTGTCAAGCTGCTGCTGAGCTGCAGCGTTCCAATTGATTTGCTTCATCGCCTTCCAATAGAGCTCATTATATAATGCCGAGTGCATCCGGTTCTCTTTCCTCTCGAAACACCTAATTTTAGCCATCGAAAATGATAAATCCATTACTTTTGATTGATGGAAACTTTAACTGGATTGACCTCGTTCTGTGCTTATTAAAGTCTTACGTTTTTTATTTCAGATATAAGATAGAATATATAAGATATAGTTGGAAGATTTTCATTAACATTAAACTTGTGCTTGTATTTTAAGATTATTCGGTAGACTTCCAGTTAGAGGCTTTTTAACTGAGCCCCTAAATTGCATTGTAACATGGCTAAGGACGTTTTCCCATCTCAATGTTAAAATTTCTCGCTCAGATAAATTTCCTACCCCAAAAAATTGGGTTTCTCGAGTATGAATGTGATTGCTAAAAGTAACAGGGACCCGAACTCCTTGTTAAGCCGTTTTCGGCTCGATAAAATGTCAGCTGATTTCAGGGATCCAATAAAGGAAGAGATGTATAAAATAAGAAACAGATAAATAATAAAAGCAACCGTGTGCATGCGCTTTGTAGCACGATTCGATGTCGAAAAGCAGTCTGTTATACTTTCTCGTTCAGATTGGCTTTTACGATAAGTTTATCTGGTGTTTCTTCCATTCCTTTCCTTTTTCTTTTTTTTAATTTCAAATAGATATTACACACTTCTTTTGACATTAATGGAGCTCAATCCTTTATTTATTGAATAATTCACATACAGACACAGGCAGCATACAACACAATTCGTTTCGGTCCTTAATCTCTATCGTAAACGTAGTTCTCATTGTTTATCGTATAAATATATTTTATCAAAACAACAATTCACTATATGTATGTACATGTACGTAGCATTACGAATTGTCAAAAAAAAAAAAAAAAATACTGCGCACCGTGCAATACTCTCTCGCTCTCGCTCCTGCTCATGCTTGGCAATAATTAACAATGATAGAAAAACAAAGGATCAGAGGGAGAGCTGCTGCTTGTACATACATATGTATGTATGTATGTATGTACAATATATGTATCGCTTTTCGGTAGTGTGGGTAACAGTTTTGTAAGGTACATATTGGATTGTTTCTCAGTGTTGCGTGTTTGTTAGCTTGTAATTCCGTTTGTTCATGATCGTACATTTATGTAAATCTATATAGCTACCAACAGTTCCGTTACAAATTATAAATACTCGTTGTTTTTCCTTCTTCGTTCCTTTTTTTTGTTTTTAATGCACTTTGGACGTGTAAAAATATTCAAATACATATATATCTATAACTGTATATTCGGGGTGCTGTTTAAGCGATGCTAACAACGGGGATGCCAATGATTCGATCCTCCTGCATGCATCTCTCTCTTGCAATCAAGTAACAATATAAAACCTTTTCTTTTCTCGTGTGTGTATGTAATGTCTAAAAAAAATGCAATTGCTTGACTTTGGGGGGCTTCGATTCGATGCAAAGTCCCCTCTATATTCGTTGAGCATTTCCCATGCACACAAATCATGTTAAGTACGAAACAGAACCCCTGTTAGCGATAACAGTTAGCATGTGGAAGAAGGGGAACCAAGGAACAAAACAAGGCGGCTCCCTTTTCCTCCTCCTTCTATACGAAAGAGGTGGCGGTGGTGTTGTTGTCCTCGGTCTCGCGTAATTGTCGCTGGCGTAGACTCTGACTATCCTCTGTCTTTAGCTGGGTCGTCGTCGTCGCCTGGACCTGGACATGGGCCTGCTGTCGTTCGTACTCAATGATGTGTTCCCGTAGCAGAAAGTTTTCACGCTTGATACGCTTCAGCAGGCGACCGGAGACGTCCGGAACGGCCCAACGGAGGATGCCCTGCAGCATTGTGATGATGTTCTGCAAATTAAATGAGATTTTAATTAAATTAAAAGCACCTTGCCATGGTTAATAATAAGGAATAGGCATGTTCATTGGCAAATATTTATTAATTAAATTTGTTGATTGGCATTTCCTGCTTAGAGACAAACTTTCGATGATCAGGAAATTGGACGATCAGTCAACTTTAGTTACGTAGTGTAACATTTGTCTACGCTATGCTATGTTATGTTGCATGTAGGTTAACATACTGGACGATCAGTCAACTTTAGTTACGTAGTGTAACATTTGTCTACGCTATGTTATGTTAGTTTGCATGTAGGTTAACATACTGGACGATCAGTCAACTTTAGTTACGTAGTGTAACATTTG
>JAEIIG010038318.1:0-29279 GCA_018904695.1 Drosophila parvula | reverse complement strand
TTTCGTCTGACAAATCGGGTATCGATATTATTTTTAAAATATATACATTTATACATATTTAAATAGTTTTAGTAGGTTCAAACTTTAAAGTCCTCCAAAAAATAACATTAAGGCTTAAGTTTGGCCAATCATGAAAAAGACCCTTCTTATGTTAAGAGACGTGTATTCTACTTTACAGATAAATATAATTATTATATTATTATCAAATAAAATCAGTAAATGCTAAGATTTAAACCAAAAGTGGAGATTTCAAAATATAATTTTTTCAATTTTATGTTAAAACCAAGATATGTCATCGACTATCTTGAGATAGATGCGATACCTTCCCGCTGAATAAGGGATAGGCATTAAGCGGTGACAAAAAGGAAGGATGTGACAGCATGTACTTGTTTTGTACGATAGCACCTATTAATTTCTTTTTCTGCTTATCGATGAGAGTTTTTGTCCAACAATATTACTGGAGGGACGAACTTGGTAATCAAGTGAAAAAACTCATGCTTCAGCAGATTCCCATGTACCATCTGCAGCTCTACAGAGATCTTAGAAGTTACTGGTTGGTTCCTGCGGTTCTTGAGGCTGAGGCTGTCAACTGGCTGCTGACGAAACCATATGAATCTTGGTCAAACTTACTGATACAGAGCATGATACAACTATACAAGGTAGTCTCGTCGGGTGCCGAAGCGGTCGGTTTTTCACATTTTGCACTTTTTGCCGGAAACATGTGGACAGTGTAAAGTTTATAAAACCACCAAAATATAGAATATATTTTAGAATAGACAAAAAAAAAGCCTGTCAAAAAAAAAAAACAACGTATCATTTCAAATTCAAAATTTTTTAAAACTTAAATTGTAAAAATGATGTCTTTCGTTGTATCACAAAATGCAACTTAAAACCACAGTCACCATTTAAGGGATAATCCATACACTATTATGTCCTCTCGCTCACCCCTACTAGACACACCCTCTTAATCGCACTCATTGCGATTGTAGAGGTAACAGATTTTGCCGACGAGACTACCTTGCATATTTGTATCATGATACAGAGAACAAAACCCCAAAAAATAAGTGTTTTCCCGAAATAGGGTGCTACATGTGGCATTTGCCGAGTATTAAGGGTGTTTCGCAACTGTTTCTGTGTTTTTCTGCGACGTGGTGGACGGTCACTTTACATCCATAATTTAAAGTGACACCCCGATAACATACATATGTATCGAAATTGACACACTATATGCATGCGTTTCGCTGTGACTACTACAAATTCGCGTTGTTCGGCAAAAGTTGAAGTAATTTTTCAGCGCGTATTTTTACAGATACTTTTTACTTAAGTATAGCGTGAGCTATATAGCAGAGGCAAGCACGGCAAATGCGAGAACTCTAAGATAGCAAGTAAGTACGGCGGATATCTGAGCAGTCGAAAGCCAACAACTAACCCGAGCATCGCGCTGCTTACCGCTGTTTGCCTGCGTCTGTGTGCGAGCGAAGAAAATTTATTTTGCACGCGTAGCGAAAGCGGAGGAGGAGGAGGAGTCATACAACAGTCGCCATGGACGTGTCCCAGCCACCGCCGCAGCTGCTGACGGCTCCATCAGCGCTAGCCACCAACTTCACATCGCTGCCGCCGCCATCTATGGGCGGCCAGCACTACAGACACTACCACCCGCACCATGGCTCCAACAAGCACGGGTACAACCAGTTCAAGCCCTTCATGCCAGGCGGCTTTCAGAGACCCTTCGGCATGTCCCAAGACGACTTTGATGGCAAGCGACTGCGGAAGAGTGTGATGCGAAAGACTGTGGACTACAATGCGTCCATTATCAAAGCGCTGGAGGTGAATATTACAAATTTTTATTAATAAATCTGCACTATCCAAATTCCCAAGCATTTACAATTCTTAAGAATCTGTCTAACCAAATCTCAAAAGATTTTAGACGTATCAAATTAAACTCTGTAACGAATAAATAAGTATAACTTTCAGTCGCAACAGTGAAGATTAAGTTACGCAGACTCCATATATTTAGGTCGTCGAAAACTCAATAGGTTAGATGGTCAGATTTAATTTTCAACAAATTTTGCTCAAAGGAAACATTTTAGACTTTGTAAAAAAAATACTTCTTGAACCGAATAATAATAATGATAAATTTTTCTATGATACTTCCTCGTAGAATCGTCTGTGGCAGCGTGACCATCGGGATCGATTGGCCTTGCAACCGGACAGTATCTACGTGCCCCACATGCTGCCACCGTCCAGCTACCTGGATAATCCCTCAAATGCTGTAACCACCAGATTCGTCAAAACGGCCACAAACAAGATGCGCTGCCCGATTTTCACGCTGGCTTGGACACCGGAAGGCAGGCGTCTTGTTACCGGGGCTAGTTCGGGCGAATTTACGCTCTGGAACGGTCTGACCTTCAACTTTGAGACCATTCTGCAGGTGGGTGTCGCAGCCAGAGGCTTCGTAAAAGTCAATCAAAGTCAAAGCTTATAATATATGTATATGTGATACAGGCCCACGATATTTCGGTGCGGACGATGGTGTGGTCGCACAACGACAGCTGGATGGTGACCGGGGATCATGGCGGCTATGTTAAGTACTGGCAGTCCAACATGAACAACGTAAAGATGTACCAAGCGCACAAGGAGGCGATTAGGGGAATAAGGTATAGCAATTTAATTGTAACTGTCGCCTGTATTTACCATTTTGTAGCAGCTGAAGCAGCAGTTGACCAAAAAAGTCAAATTCAAAGCAAAAGCCAGACTCGCGGTTTTCCCTTAGTTTCCGTAGCTGTTCGGGTCGCCTGGGTATTGCTTTATGCATTAGTTTTTGGATTCAAACTCCTAGGGCTGTTGCAATTAAATATATATGTGAATAAAGCCGTCAACTTCAGCAACAAGCCAACTCAGAGCTTAGTTCTTCGTCCTAGCTAGGTACCAATCTATCGTATGTTGTAAGCCTCGAACTCTTCCCTGTGATCTGTGATCTGTGATAGCAATAAAATGAAATTAAATAAAAAGACTAGAATGCAAAAACCACAATAAAAGCAGCTGACTGAGATTAAAAATGAAACTATTGCACCATTTTATTTCCGCGGCGCAACAAACATCATCAGAAATATAATAATAAAAACGCAATAACTTGCGCCTTTTTGTTCTCAAATTCGGGGGGTTCGAGTGTTTTCTTTCTCGCCTCAGAAGCCCCAAGGCGATCAATCTTGGCGAATAATGGGCGTATCCATCTGGCGAGAGTATCTCAAAGTATTTCCGTCCTCACAGGTCTACGGGAATGAGCGTCAATATCGGCGAACTAATAAATTTGCACACTTGTGCTGGGATTGACAAATTTTTGTTTTAACTAATTAAAACATTTTTTAAGTTCATTTTATGAATCGATTCGTTTAGTGAGTAGTTTAGTAGGTTTAGTCATTATTTTCATGTCTTACTGTTTACTTTCCATTTCAAGTTTCCATTCCAAATCAAGAGAGTAAATAAGGTGATTCAGCCTACTTTTTAATTTAACTCCAAACATCGAATTTCCTGAAGATGATTCATTTAAAGTTGTATTTGAAAAGGGTTCAACAGACGTGGTTTTCTACAACTTTAACTTCCTGTATTTATATTGAGGCCATTATTTGTTTTTTTCTTATTATCGCATTACATCACCCATGATGCACCCCATCACTATCATCATCTCAACTGGTGTTTTGTTACGTATTTCTAACCATTCTTCAATGCAATCCAAACCAAACGCAGTTTCAGTCCCACCGATAGCAAGTTCGTCAGCGGCAGCGACGACGGAACCCTGAGGATCTGGGATTTTATGCGCTGCCAGGAGGAGCGAGTGCTGCGTGGTGAGTGCCAGCGGGTAGTGGGTAGAGCCCGAGATCCCCTTAAGTTAATTAACTGTGATTTTATTCAAGGACACGGAGCCGACGTGAAGTGCGTACACTGGCATCCGCACAAAGGAATGATCGTAAGCGGCAGCAAGGATAACCAGCAGCCAATCAAGATCTGGGATCCCAAAAGCGGCATTGCCCTGGCTACACTGTAAGTATAACATATATATTTTTGTTGATCAGTTGTTTTGTTGATCAGTAACATTAACAATGTATAAGAAATTACCAGTAATTACAAAACACGGGGAATTTTTAATTTGTGTTAGCTGATAACGGTAAAAAAAATTCTGCCTAACTCTAATATGTATTAGGATAACAAGTTAATATAAGTGAATACTAATTCTAGTATATACATTTATATATACGTACATATCAACTTTTCTTGCCCGGCCTTCCAAAAAGAAGTTATGGATTCTGTAACGGACAGTAAATGTCCTTCGATGTACGTCTATGAAGCGATCCAGCTGCGCTCAGGAAAACAGGCGTGGTTCTTGTATCTCTTAAGATGAGTTGATAGCTTAATGATTTCAATTTTCTTATAATTCATTAATTGAGCGATCGCATACTAAAAGTCTGCTTATAGATATCGCAAATGGAAAGCTCTGCTAATTCCTTTTCTGATTTCTTCGTTTTAGACACGCCCACAAATCTACTGTGATGGATCTGAAGTGGAATGACAACGGCAACTGGTTGGTCACCGCCTCGAGGGATCATTTACTGAAGCTATTCGATATCCGCAATCTACGGGAGGAAGTTCAGGTGTTTAGGGGCCACAAGAAGGAGGCCAGCTCGGTGTCCTGGCATCCCATACACGAGGGACTCTTCTGTTCCGGCGGCTCTGATGGTTCTATTCTGTTCTGGAATGTTGGGTGGGTGTTTCGGCTAGTAATTGGTTCTTCCTGGATAGGATATATTCATTTATTTCCCTTACAGAACGGACAAGGAAATTGGGTCAGTGGAAACGGCACACGATAGCATCGTATGGACTCTGGCCTGGCATCCGCTGGGCCACATACTATGCTCCGGATCCAACGATCACACAATCAAGTTCTGGACGAGAAACCGGCCGGGAGATCTGATGAGGGACAAATACAATCTGAACACCTTACCCGCCAGCCTGGCTGCCTTGGACGAGTGCGAATACGGTGGGTTAAACCAGCTTAGTTAGTCGTCATTTTCGGGTAGTAACGACTTTATTGTAGATGACGCTGTTATTCCCGGCATGGGTCCCGAGGACAGGGTGGAGTTCACCGAAAGCCTGACCGCCGACAAGGGCTTCATTCCCGGTTTAGACTTGGATCCGAGCCGAGCGCTGAGTGATCGCGATCGGGAAAAGAAGGTGCCATACAGCAAGCCCATTCCACGCAACTTCCAGGTGAACTGGGCGGGGCCCCGGCGAGCCGACGACCCCACCGTTCTCAGCATCCATGAGGAGCTGGCCGCACGCGAGGCCAAGGACTCGACGAGCGGCCTGAACCACACGCAGATCAGCGAGAATACAATGGAGGGCATCGCCTCCAGTGGCATGCTCAATGGCCTCGATCCGCAGACAATTGTCGGCGTCTTTTTGTACAATCGTTTCGTACGCGTCCATCCGGACTCCCGACTGATGTCCGCCATACGCCAGGGCGCAGAGTTCCTCAACAAGTACATCGATGCCGGCAAGCTGGAGGAGCTAAATGATGTAGTGCCAGTGCCGGATCGTTCCCGATCTGTTTCCCCCACCGTGGAGGCGCGTGGAGACGCCGTCTCTCCGCCCGCCAAGAAGTCGCGCTTTGAGCCGCGACAACATAATGCCCAATTGGTCAGTGTCCGAGAGATGCTGCTACTTAAGAAGCCCTTCTTGCCCGCACTGATCGCCCTAAAGGCTCAGCACCCCAACACGGAGTTCGTGGATGAGCAGGCGCCGGTGGACCAAAGAGAGCGTGATCGGGAGCGTGAAAGGGAACGCGAGAGAGAGAGCGAGAGGACGGACACGCGGGAGCGCGACAGAGATCAGCCGGTGGGTGGGGGTAGTGGTGGAGGAGGCAGACCCAATCCCTGGGCTTCCAATGCCCCCTGGTCGAATAATGGCAACGGGTCCAATGGATTCAACAACAATAACTCGGATAACTTTAACGATCGCGACTTTCAGAAGGGTGGAAATAACGGTGGCCAACGTCGCCGACGGGGCAATAATAATTCCGGTTCTGGTGGAGGCGGCAGCGGCGGCGGAGGAGGAGGAGGCGCTGGCATTGGCGGCAGGAATCGAGGCCGTAACAATAACAACAACACCAACACCAACAACAACAACAGGCGCTACTGATCTATTGCCTTGCACGATATACACATTCTTCAGTTCTAAGCCCATCGCTGACTCAATATAATTTGCTTCGAAATGCATAAATGGATTTATATTAAAAAAATAAAGATAAGAAAAGCCAATCGTAAAAAAGTAAAGCAAAAAGATTGTATAATTCGATTGTTTCTATTAAACAACAAAAAATGAATGAAATCAAAGCATATATTATACGAGTATATGGGATTTGTAATGATCCCTTAAGTCAATCAGTCTACACTTATGGGGACAACTTTGATCATTTCATTTCTCGACCTCCTTTTAGTCGAAGAAGATGTAAACTTCAAGATAAGTAACGCCATTCCTTTTTTCTTCCACTCGAAGTTTTAGATTTTTTCAAGTGTGATTGCGGGTGAAATTTGAAAATAGATGAAAACGGGAATTTTTGATTTTATAAGGATAAGGATACGGTCTTAAAATGTTACATATATATATTATTTAATTCGACCACGTCTATGCCTGCCTCCCACACACACAGTGGTCAATATTGCCACTTATTATGGTAAAATATAGTTTTGAAGATACAGACTCAAAATGTTGTATATATACTTACATATTAAAGGATAGGAAGCGCAACTGAGTGGTGGGGGAATGCAACGCGCACGAGGCGCTACATTCGCAGCATTCCCACGCTCGGGCCGCTGACCAAGGCGGCCAAGTTGTGCAGCGGCCAACGCACCTGGCACGAGGCGCAAGGCCAGCGCTCTGCCCTTAACGCTGCCGGCAATGCTGCTCGCCGCTGCCAGCGTCGGGCCGTCTGCCCGGCTTTCGTGGGGAGTAGTTAAGTTAGCTTTAATTAGTTCTTAACAGACTCAGAATGGATTCCAACGAATCCCGGGAATATTTGTAAATGATTTCCTTTCTTTTCAATAAAACTAAATCTAAACATCAAAACGGTAAAGTGGTCCTTTCTTAATTTGTAGCCTCATTTTTGTATCCCGGTTTTGTCAGAATCCTTATTTTCTCGCCCTTTTTGAAGACCCGCTCGGTATGAAAAGATTTGCAGCATCCGAATCCTTGAGCGTAGAGGACTACCTTCAAACTGCAAGGTATTCGGGTTTATCTTAAAAAACTTTACTGTAAATATCTGTTATCTTAAAAAAAACACAAACAATACATTATTTTATGAAAATTTCCTCTTTTCATAGCTTGTTTTCCCTGGGATTCCGATTTATCTAGCTTTTTTTCGTTGATCCAGCTTTATTTACTCGAACAAATGACACCACTGGGTCTAAGAGCTGGGTCCAGGCCAGGCTTGCCTGTGAGAGACAAAGGCTGGTGTGTCCCAAGGAATATATTTACCGGAGAATATGTATGAAAACAGTGTCCTTTAGGAGTCCTAAAATGACTCCATGAAATGCTCCAACTAACAGAATCGATGATCCGAAAATGCGGCTTTAAGGTGCTTCTTAGGACGTCTTTTTCGCTGCGACTTCGGACCACACCGCTTGATGTTGGCTGGGCTTGAACATCTGCGTTGACAGGAGGATTAAATGGGAGTGGAATGGGTTGATAGATAGATACTGGAGAAACTTGGAGAAGTGGCGAGTCTGCCGATCCTACCTTCATTCTTATCCTCTTCTTTGTGCAGAAATAAGTGCAGGAGCTCGGATGAATTGTATTTACTCATCTTGATCCCAAAAAAGGCTTTGCATAGGGGAAAGAGAGGAGAAGAGCACTATATGATATCTTGAGTCAATCGGTCTTCATTGTGGGAACAACTTTGATCAGTTTATTTTAAGGACTATACTAGTGAATACATATATTTCAGGCAGCCAGTGAGTTGCGGCGGCTGCCGCGCCTGCTTCTGCTCCCATGTCGATCCTCATCATTGGTCTCCGGTGGCGGCAATTGGTCGTCTATGTGATTGCTGTGACTATTGCCGCACGTCTGCTGTCGGAAGTTCTGCTTTATCTCGCGCTCCTCCTCCCGCATGCGATCCTTCGTATCCTGTTCGATGGTTCGCTGTATTTTCTCAGCGGAGGCCACCAGCTTGTCCGCCTCCAGTTTTACATTCTTCGGTGTGCGGCTGCGACTACGATGGCGACTGCGATGCCGGCTGCTGCGGAGCTCGCGGCGCGGACTGAAGCGCCTGCGGGAGTGGGAGTGGGAACGGGATCTCGATCGCCACCTAGAGGAACTGATCGATCGGGAGCGGCGTGTGGAGGCCAGCTTGCGGTTTTTGCGCTGTGTAGGTGTCTTGCTGCGACTGCGCGAATGAGATCGACTGTGGCTGCGCCTGAAGAGATGTTAAAGGAAAGATATGGATAGATATTCCTAGCAAATGTCTCTGTTTCTTACCTCGATCGTGATGAGTACGACGATTTTCGGTAGTGCGAGCGACTGCGACTCCGGCTGCGCGTCTGAGAGCGCCTGGAACGACAAACAATACTAGGAATATCAAAATAAAAAACACTTGCCAATCCATTCTCCATGCGAGCACTACTTACCGGCGACCACGAGACCGGCTTCGACTCCTGGAATATGATGAATTGGAGCGCGATCGATTCCTGAAATTTGAATTCAAAGGTAACATTTAATTTCTTCATTTTCAAGTAACGAGCCCGGGCCGAATCGTACCTGCCACGCGATGACTTGTGGTGGTAGCCATTCTCCTCCTCGTCATCGTAGCGGTCGCTGTAATTGTAATAGGAATCGAATCTGTTTCGGCTCCCTCGAATCCCGCTGCCACGACCCCTTGCTCGACCTCGGGGCCGTGGAGCAAATCCGCGGTAGTTGCTGGAGACCGGAAACGGTGCCGGCGGCCGATACAGTGCTCCAGGGAAGACACCATGCATACCGTAACCGAACATTGACAGGGACTGCATCCACTCGCTGGCTGCTTCGGCACTGTAGGCACCGGGTCCGCCTGGCACAGAACCAGCCGCTGCTATGGCGGCTACCGCTTTGAGGGGATTCAAAGGGTCGGCTTTGACGTCCTCAGAACGAGACCCTGCTGAACCTGCGACGCCGTTGCCTATCTTGTGCTTTTTGCTAGACGCCGGCACCGCATCTTCGTCGCTGCTGGCCTCTAAAGGCACCGAGCTCTTCCTGGACTTGCTCTTTAGAAGACCCATTAGAGGAGTATTGCTCTTGATGTCCTGCACGATTTTGCGCTGATCACAAACGAGCTTCTCTGTGGCAGCCTTGTACTTTTCCACAAGACGGCCACGTTGGATGTCCTTGGCTTCATCTTGTTTCGCCCGACGATTCTTGTCCTTTTGCTTTAGCTGTATGTAATTTTTTTATTTTATTTTACTACAGTATTATGTAGGCGCATGAACTTATTTAAACGATTTCAAGATTGATATATGTAGAAACAATATCAACAACTTGTCTATCCTCTAGAACCGGTTGAGAATTCTAGCCTATACGTATTGTGCCTGGACGTTGATGCACTACGGCCAGTACACTCAAGTGATCCTCGCGACAACAATCACGTGCTTATTAGGATTAGGTGTTATTAGGCGCATTAATATTAAGTACAGATAAGATATGATTCCTAATTGATTGCTAGCATGCGTACTAAGTTGGTTCTAGTTCTAGTGCTATTCAATATGGTTTGTATTTTAAACGTGAGTAGGGGACAACTGCCTAAGCGTGTTGTATGTTCGGCTTGAGGTTTTATTTTTGTGAAATTTATGGTTAATTTTAGGTGTTTGGTCTTTAGCAAGTACTCCATTGACTTATTCTTTATATTTTGTTTTCAAAGTCCTTCAAAATAACGCAAGAAACCTTGTGGACTTAGTAAAAGGATTATACGTATGATTAAATCGGAGGAAACGCTCACCTGTATCCGCTCGAATAGCTTCTCTAGGGTTCGAATGCTCTCCAACTTGCGTTGGGCTATCATCAGCTTGCGCTCCTCGACGCGTATCTTTAGCGAGATCTCGACTTGGCCGCGCTCCTGAATCTTTTTCAGATGCTTTTCTTTTCGCTTTTCCTCGCGTTCGCGCTGTTTTTCCGCTTCTGCTAATTTCAATTCTTCTTGCTTTTGCCTGTAATTTTTGGTTGCAATGTTGCGTTTTTTTTGTTTGTTTTGCATTTCATTTTGTATTTGTTTATGCATAATAAATATTTGTTAACTGTTCGTCTAGAAGATACAGAGAACGGTTGGCTAAAAGGCTCGCCTCGCCCCAACGGCCGCCAGGTGAGACGCATATGATATATATAATTGTAAGATGTCAGAATATGGAAAACAGTAAACAATGGACAACCACTAATTATAAGCCAAGAAATACTGTCCATGAGTATTCAATAAAAACTTTACATTCCCATTGATATTTTGTCATAAAAAGCACTTGTTTACTGTTCCCGCATCCCGACTCAAAGCTATGTTCAAACCTTTCGCGTTCCACTTGTTCGGCCTGCTGCTTCTTTAACTTTTCCCGCTCCTCGTCCTCTGCCTGAGCCTTGGCGATGCACTTCTTTCGCATGCGTTCCCGTCGCTGGACGTGCGAGTCGCTGAGATGCTTTTGCTTGTCGAAGTTCACGCAAATGTTGATGGCCTGCGTTTTGTCGACGAACTTGCGAACGAGCTTAGTGCCCCTAAACTCGTCCATGGCCCTCACAAAGCTGGAGTACTCATCGAATTGGACATACCTGTAGGAATAATTCAAATGGAAATAAAAAAGTAACGGAATAGTTTTGCGAAGAACTCACGCTTCGAAGAGAACATCCTGTTCGAAGCTGAACGTTCGCATGCCATTAATATCCGATTGCATGCTCTTTCGATAGGGATCACAGATGGGTATATCCACGGCGCGGACACGTCCAAACTTCTCAAACATGCGCTTAAATATGTTTTCGCTTGGTTTGACCTGTTCCTCATGCTCAGAGTGCCGGGGACAGAACCAACGCATAGGCAGGTGGCTCAGGTGAATGGTGTCCGGCCGTTCGCCCGCCTTCATTTCGTCCATATTCCGGGCATCCCGGAAATACGAGTCCCAGTCGTGTCGCGTGGGAAACTCATCTTTCGATTCGGCGCAGCGCACTCGGAACGATTCACTGAAGCCGGTGATGCGCAAGGGGACGCCATCCAGACGTTGGATGGCTAATCGAAGACGTTTGCGATCATCTAGCTCCGCTTCCAGGCGTATGGTGTTCACGGTGCTCTTGGAAACCTGTTTGGAAAATGTAGAAATCGGAAAAATTAGGAGAATGTTGATGAAATAATAGTATCAAAGAATATAGCATATGAATATGCAGTGGTCGATAAGAGATAGCTCACCTTGAGCAGCAGAAACTTGTCCGGCTTGAGCTCGACGCTTAACTTGTCCATTATCTCCAGATTGGACACGGACTTGCCGGACTTAATCGTCGGCAACGATACGGAGATTTGCATTTTGGCCACTGGCTTGAGGTACAAGCTGTGGGGCAGGTAAAGCGGCGTGCAATCGGCCACATTTTCTATGCTCTGAATATTGATCATTTGGTAAAGGTGTGGTTGGTTTGTTTGTACGGTTTTTAAAATGTAATGGAGGGCAAAATACAGAAAGTAATATTGTGTTTCTTTTAACAAATATACAAACTTAAACTACGGCTAGATGGCTAAAACAATATCTCAAAAAACGCCCAGGAAAATGAGAAAGAACTGAAATGCCGCCCGTGACCCTTTCATTGGATTGGCGTTGCGTATGTGTGTATGTGAAGGAGGGGAATTTCTGTTCGATTCGCGTCAGTTTAAATATGCTTGGGTCTGGTGGGTCGCCTTAACCTTTGATCCCTGGTAATGCTACTTAAGTGTAATAAATGCTTTGACTTTTAATGAATTGATGCTGCGCTATTTGATAAAAAAGAAAACTTCTTTGGATTAATATTTTTTTTTGCACTTTTCGCTGAAGATGCGCGACTTTCGATAGGTTTCTTAAGCTAACAGCAATAGAGATGGACCAATGACTGAATGTGGTAGAGTGATCTGAGGGATTCGCTATCAGCTGTCTCGGCAGTAACTTGCACACAAAATCCGAGAGTTTCTAAAGTTGTACAGTATTTTCAGAAGATAAAAAAGACTTTATGGGCATCTCTTACTTATTTTGTTTGTAAATTTATGTTTCTCTTTTATATCGTACCTCAATTAAATCAGAGATCTGAACCGTTTACAAGTCATCGATTGTAACCCAAGGCGTACCGAATTGTCTCTAGCTCCGTTATCGTTATCGATTTAAAATTCTGTTGTCATTCTCACATCGCGAAGCAAAAGCAAAGGCAAAAAAGTGAGAACGAAGTGCGTTATTTCATTTTTATACTATTTAATTTAATTAGAAATCTAAGAAAATGTACAATATGCGCGGGTGAAATTGTGTGACTCCAAAAACTTAAAAGGCGCCTGTGCCCGCCTCGTGTAAATGGCGAAAAACTGACGTGAAATAAATACTGCCAACAACAACAAGCAGCAGAAAACAGAAGGCATAAGCAAGCAGCCCCAACAATAACAACAACATCACCCACAGCAGCAGCAACAACAACGCAATTGTGATAGACAAAGAAATAGACTAAGAAGGGAAGCAAGCAGCGAAAAAGCACGGAAAATATAAAAAGAAACGAAGGGAAAAAACAAGCAGGCTGAATTTAAATGGAAAATATTGATGGACATCTAAGACTAAGAAAGCGCGAGCAAATGGTTTTTACACATTTGCACATTTGATACGCAACGAAAATAGCTTTTAAAGTAATAAGTAATAAACAGGCGGAAAAAGAAGCAGCAGCAGAAGCAGAGCCCTACAAAATAAATAAGAAAAGCGTGGAAGGCAACAATGGAAATATAACAACACACACAGACACGCTGGCGTTGAAAGAGAGGTAGCAGAAGACGAGCAAAATTAAAGAGAAAGAGCCTGTGCAATTGCTGTTGTTGTTGCTGTTGCTCACAAATAAAAACACACAGGAACACACACACAAATACAGCCACAGCTGATGTAAAATAATTTGCAGTGCTTGTGTTCGTGCTCGTTTACAATTGATTAAAACCAAAACACACAGACGCGCAGGCAACAATACACTAACACATCACACACTGGCGCACCATTGTGAAAATTGATGAAAGATTATAAGGTGAGTGTGATTGTGAGTGGGGCATGGTTTTAATTAACCGTTACGTATAGTTTAATGTACACCCATACCAGTGCACACACGATGACGCCCTTTTTACTGCATAAATTTTACCCAATTCCAAACCCGCCTCCCCCTTTCGCCATCACACTTACCGAATGCAGCTACACCTGCTGCCATTTTATTTTTCGAACGTCAGCAACCCTCGCGCATTGTTGTTTTGGTGTGCGCCAGTTTGATCCAAATTGCAATTAATTGCCATAATTTACATATTTTACAAGAATATTATTGTACCTGTGCGCTTTTTCTTGTTAATTTCATTTGAGTGTGCAAAAGAAGAAAGCTAATGAAACAAAAGTAGAGACCAAAACAACTCAACAACAGCTGTGAGTGAGATTGAGAAGGAAAAACAAGCAGAAGTAAAAGTGGCAACGGGGGAATGAGTTGCAACTCAATTTGGATTATCGAATATCGATATTGCAATCGAAAACAGCTGATCGCGTGTTCTCTTGTTTGTGTGTGTTTTTTTACGTTCCTTGGTTTCTTTCCTAGTTCTTGGTGTTTTGAATGGTTATAAAAAATCAACCATACCATAATGTAAATAAAGCGCAGAGCCCAAGCCTTAGTGATACTTCCCATTATTTGCAGTAAGTTTACCCTCTTTTATTATCTGCGTATGTTATCTTTCTCTCTCTCTATGTCTGTGTATCTTTCTCTTTCCTTTTCTTGCCATGTGAAAGTGTTTTGTTTTTGTGTTATTTCCCCGACCCCCTCTAACGGCAAATGGGAGCTGATAAACTCTGACAGCAGTAGAATCAGCGCTGCCGACGCTTTGTAATCAACTGACAGCAGCAGGAGTTCATTTGACTTTGCTTTGGTTCAGGGTTTCTTTTTTTCCATCTCCTACTCAAAGCTCCTTATTTATCGTCTGAACAGCCATGACGTCACCGTCGAAACAAAGATCCGCTTAATCAGGCTTAAGAGAGGATACATTGTATGTACATATGTATGTATATTGTATGAATGGGTCAGCAAGATAATTAACCGAAAATACCTCCTTATAATTATCGTATTTTTGGAGTTCCCCCGTTTGGGTATCACACCTACTTACACAGATATTTACTATACTAGGGGTACTATACCTATACTCGGGTAATCCAACGTCGTACCCTGATAAGATAATATCATCAATGAGGCTCGATCAGCAATTATGGACGATTTGGTGAGGTGACTGTGACTGTGACGGGCCCCAGATTATTGCACTTTGAAATGTCATCGGTGATTAAGCGGCCAGCAGTTATTGCTTTATGTCTATCAGCTTCAGCGGGCTATTTAATCAATTTATTAAAGAGTAGCTGACTCTTCTATGTTAATCGTTCCTGGTAATTTCGTCAGCTGTATAAAACGGTGCACCGTTGCAAGTATTCCCTAATGATGGAAAATTTTGAGAAATTCCATAGTCTTAAACATTTACACGTGTTAATTTAGTAATATGATGAAATTCGCTTAGGTAAAAAAACAAAAAAGGATCCGCAAAATCAGGTAAACGCGAATGCGTGGCGAGGGCAGTTATGTATATTTCTAGCGGAAAGTCGTCTTCAGTAAAAGCAAATTTGAGTTAAAACTGAGTTGAATGATTTCTTACTATATTTAAATTCCAACATGCGAAGAACGTTACACATAGTAAAGCCAATAAATCCGGAATTAAGTTGATTAGATTTATTCTTATGTGATCTGGAGAATTTCGTTTTTTTTTTAGGAATTGCGTTTGTCTCATTTTATGACCTGAGTTTCCAGTAAAATAAGCTAGTTTCCCGCTAGAACGCGTGCAACACTGGTGCGGCAACGTCGCCGTCGACGTCGGAGTTGGCATTGGAAACATGCGCAGCAGGAGCAGCGTACTACCTCCATCCCACTCGCACGTTGAGTAGATATGATCGGCGCACACGTGCGGCGCTCTCTCACCCTCTCACGGTGTCTCTCCGTTTCTCCGCGTTCGCTTTGCTCATTTGTTTTCGATCCGCCCGCGTCTAGACTTGTTTAAATCAAGGTGCGTTGATAACAAGTTCCACGTTGATGTTGTTGTCACTGTTGCCGTTTACTGCCATGCAAAAAATAGTATTAAGTAAAGTTAAGTGCGCGTGTGCTAAGTGCGAAGCTATTCTCTTTCCGTTTTTCCGCTTTCCCTGTAATGTGCGTCTTATCGCCAAACCCAAAAGCCGTCTGCTAGGCGTAAACTGTAAACAAAATTATAAAAATAAAATTGAATAAGCGTCCGTGCACATGCTCCCCCGCTCGCTTGTCTCGCTATTTTTTTTTTATTGCGACTCGGAAATGGCCCTGTTAGTCATTAACATTTGAACCCTTCCCCCCGCCCCCACCCAGTCGGCTACTACTCTTTGTTTCGCGACAGCAGCGTCGCGTTGTCTAACAGCTGTTTTTTCTGAAGAGAGCGCAACAAAGACCCCAATCAACGGCTTAAAAATAGCTAAACTAATACCTAATCTAAATCGTAATCCGTTCGTTGTTATATTTTAAAAATTAAAATTTTATTAACTCAATCACTCTTCCATATGTATGTATACATTACATATGTATGTAATTGAGTAACGAAAGTGCTAATTCAGAAAATAAGTGAATAGGGGAAAGCTAATTTTTATAATGTACATATATTTGCTGAAAGTGATTAAGTTATTAGGTTTTAAGAAAGTTTTCGTACGAAGATAATTCTCTGTTATTTTCTCCAAACAATTAAATAAATCCTCGAATAACTCAATTTTCGGACTCCAAAATTCCAAACAATTGTTTAATTCTTTGTTCCGCGTGCATCTTATTATTATTATTATTATTAAAATCTAAAAATTATAAATTGATATATGTATGTACATACATGTATGTATCCACATTATCTTCGTACTCACATCTCCGTTTTCTTGTACCTTACAGCTTACCCGTACACACTCACACACACAACCGAGTACAAGCAGACGGACAGATGAAGGAACACCACTAAGTTCTTCTAGAGCACTGCCATACCATACGTGAGACGCCAGGAGCAAGAAGAAGAGGAGGAGGAGTGGGAGCGGGAGCATCCCCTCCAGAGAACGGGAGGCAAGTCGAGAAGCTAACGGCGTCACCAAAAAGGCTCCATGATGCTGTACGTGTTCCATGTAGACGTTGGCCGCATGCTGAGGTTCGACATGAACGTGGCCCTGCAATCGGTGGAGAACCTAAAGGAGACGATTGAGAAGCTGTACGGCATCTCCGCCGCCAACATAGTGCTGCTGGTAAGCGGTGGCGAGATGTTAACGCACTCCACCCAGGTGTCGTGCTACTCTGCGGGCACCGACACGAATCCCATCTACATGTTCCTCACGGGCGATGAGCGTCCGGCGCCTACGATATCCAACACGGATGCGGATGCCGAGCTGCGTCGCCAGGTGGAGGAGAGCCATCGTCTGCCGGCGGCTCTGGAAACTGTGAGGCAGCGTTCACAGCTGGCGCAGCATATGCGGGAGCTGGCCCGGAAAGAAGAGGAGCTGTGCGAGCGACTGGTCCACGAGCAGCACCTCCAGCAGCAGGGCTGGTCAGCGGTAGTTGCCAATATGGAGGATCTGACGAATGAGTTCCGAGAGCGCTTCGACAACTTTTGCTTTTCCTTCGATCGGCATCTTCAGAAGCGAGAGCAGCAGCTTCAACTGTTGCACAACTTTGCCGATGATCTCAAGCAGCTGGGCAGGATACCTATACTCCCTGCCCTCATGTCCCTGGCCGAAGCCGATTTCCATGGCTTTGATGAGTTGTTGGACAACGATGATGTCTTTACCGCCCAGCAGCAACAGGAGCAGCAACAGGAGCAGCAACAAGAGCAGCAACAGGAGCAACAGCAGCATTTGGTGCCGCAACAGCCGGTCGTCGGAGGTGGTCTATTCGAATCCTCACAGGCGGATTCGCCCAATAAAAAACTCAAGATGGGCGACGACGAGGCGGATGCGAGTGAGCAGCAGCCGGAGCGCGTGTCCCAGACCTCGACCAACAGCAGTTCATTGGCGCGTCGGCCCATTCTCAATATGCTGCAGTGGATTAGCTCGAAGGGCAACCGCAGTGCACTACAGCTCATGTCCGACGAGTGCATGCAAGGACTGGACATTTTCAGCGCCGACATCTACGAGAAGCTCAAGGAGGAGGTCAAGAAGATCATCAGGATGGCCAATCAGGGCGACGTCAAGGAGATCAAGGGGCTCAGCGACCGCCTGTGCAGGCTGGAGGAGTTCAAGTTTCGCATAAAGAAGATGGTGAACGATCAGAAGGAGCAGGCCCTGGCCCTGCAGCAGAACGAGGCTCGGGCGCAGAATCTTCGCGACAACTCCGTCCTGCCGGACCTTTGTCTTTCACATCGTTCCCAGCTGCAGGTGATGCTAGAGAATCACACCAAGATTCGGGAATACTGCCGCTGCATAGCCAATTCAAAGGACGAGCTTGGCTGGAATTTGCATACGCGCCTGCGACGAATCGTTTACATCGAGAATGGAATGAGCGAGTTCGACAACCGGCTGCTGTTCAATCATCGGTGCTTGCGGCGTGCCGAGCGCCACATTAGCATTATCGAGCAAATCCACCGGGCACCCAGCACCTATGTGGCTGCCGTGGCGGAGGTGGTGCGCCGCAAGATCTTTTCAGACGAGTTTCGCCAGTGGGCCACCCGCCTGTCCGCGGACTTTGACCGCATACACAGCGAGGAGATGCGTCTAAGGACAGAGTTTAATGCCAGCTTTGAGGGCCATTTCCTCAACATCCTATTCCCCGGCATGGGCGACATGCCGCCCGCCTTTGCGAACGAACATCCACTGAGCTTTGACACGCGTCTGCCTCCTCTTAGTCGCTCGGACATGGAGCTGCTCTCATCGCAGTTGCCGGAATTGGCCGGCCAGCTGCAGTTGCCCGATATGAAGCCTGTGATAGAGTTTTTTGTCCATCGCACCAGCAACGTGCAGCAGGAGCAAGAGTCGGACCAAGGGCATGATGGCCCACTGATAGCCGCACCCCGTTTAGCTGAGCTGCAGGCGCTGGCAACGGCATCCGATTGTGAAACGGACACGGAAACCGAGTTCGAGAAACTCAGCTCCACGTCCAAGTGTGTGGCCACCTCAACTTCCACCAGTTTGGTGGAGCAGGTGGCTCGTTCCACCGCAACCGAGGAACTACTTATGCGGAGTGCCGCAACTTTGACGGATGAGAATGGCGGCAGCCTCCAGGAAATGCGTAACGCCATGGAGGATATGTCCAAGTTGGCGCGGGCCTGCCTCTCTGAAGCTCGCTCCAATTTGAGTGCCTTCCGTAGCGATGCCGTCGGCTACCAGGGCGACCTTCAATCCGAGCTGCATCTTTTGCAGGACAAGTTCAATGTGCTGCGAATGCAGTGTCAAGAGCGCGAGCAGCGGGCCAACGAGCAGCTTGAGGAGATGCGATTGAAGGTGCATCTGGCGGAGCAGGAGAAGCAGACGGCGGTGACCCAGGCCCGGGAGCAGCTCATCCATGAGCACAAAACGGAGCTGGAGTCGCTGCGGTGCCGCTTCAAGCTGATGACCTCCATGGAGCGTTCGCCGTCGGACAGCAGCCTCGAGAAGCTAGAGCGACCGACGAGCAGCGCTAGCGTGGCTAGTGCCAATGCCGGCGTGGACATTGACCATTTGCTAACGCAGCAGCGCCAGGAACTAACGGCCCAAAGGGAGCGCGCCATCAGTGAGGCCATTGAGTCGGAGCGATCGCTGTGGCAGTCGCGCCTCCTCCCACTGAACTCTGAATCTGTGATGGCCAACGTGGGCATTTTGAAGGACATGTTGGCGGACAAGGAGCGCCAGTTGGACCAGTTGCGTGAGCAGAACAAGATCCTCACTCAAGAGACGTACCAGTTGAAGACGCGCCTAGAAATGATCACCAACGAAGACGGCAACAGCTGGTTGAAGGAAAAAATCGACTACCTGAACAGGGACAAATGTCGGCTGGAGGAGGAGCTTAGCCAGGAGAAGAACCGGCGTCAGGAGATGGAGACAAGTGTGGCGGCCATGAGGAGGTATGGATGCACTTAAGGGCTACGCTAGTCTTATGCTAATGTCGTTCCTATTACTCTACCCAGCTCTGTCTATGATCTGAATGTGGTGGGTGGTGGTACCCTGACCCGTTCCAAGTCCAGTGGCACTTCTAGCCACCGGGCCATCGCCCTGGAGTGTTGCGCGCGTGGCGACTTTGTCTTTGTGGTGTGGAGCATGCGCCATGCCCAGTTTATGGTAGTGCAGGACTCGCTCACCCTCTACTTTGTCCACGCCGACAGCTTGGCGGGTCTGCAGCTAACCGCTCCAGCGGCAGTGCCCACTGGGGAGTCCTCGCTGGCTGTGGCAGAACTGAATCAAATCCCTCTGCCCTATTATGCCATTGGACGCGTCATCGACAAGGAGTACTGCCAGGCGCGAAAGGTATGTTTCTCTCATTTAATAACCTATTTATACTATGCAGTGTTCTTGTGTTTCCTGGCAGGCACATTTTTTTTACACATTACCTATTCCCTATACAACTAAATTTCTAAATATATCGCTGATATATTTTGTCGGATATGGAACGATCCAAAAAAGTCGGCAGCTACATTTTTTAACAGCTGATTTCAAAGGTTCTCTCCTTTATAAACAATAGAAGGAAATGGCACAAAAGTAAGAATGTAAAGATACTAGAGCTTTTAATGGGTAATTGCGTGCGCAAGCAACCTTTCCTTTCCCATGCCAAGTCTACAATATAGCTATAGAACTAAACTTGTAAGACTTGGCATACCCCATATGGGGCTTCGTTCATAATATAATAATAATTTTTAACTTAAATACCTTTCCCTTCTTTAATAAAATAGGGGTCTAGTCGTGGGAAAAAGTTGCGTCCATGTTGCGTTTTTTCGATTTCTATTTGTTTTATTAAATTTCTACTTAATTTTCGGCTAATCGCCCGACTATCACTCCTAGCCAAAAACAAACTCACAGTCAGATTTTAATTTATTATTAATGATTTGTTCGAGCAACATGATGGCTGGAAAATCAAGTGGGCAATCGAGCAAACCGATCCTTCAGCGAAGCTATGCAGCGAAAACTATGCAGGAACTGGTAGAGGTGGATAATTAAAAACAAGCGTTTAGAAAATATTACGCGCAAAAATGAGTTTGTTGTTTATATTTAACAAAATGTATTTAAAATGTAGGCCGTCGTTGAATGTTGAACGTTGAATGTGCTCCACATTTTTATCAATTCAATCAATTAAAATATGTCCTTTTTTACTGACATACGCAATAACTCAAGTTATTCCCAGCCCTAACGTTAATACTGCGTTTTTTCGTTAACTTTGATATCGATAGGTTGATCATGTTAGTGTAAATAGGCTACAAGTTTCTCTGTCTGGCTTAACCCGTGTTTGTATGTCTCTTTTTTTGTAGGATGATAATCGCTATCGCGTCAGCAGGGGCTCCAAGTTCTATCGCATCAAGCTGGCGCCGTTGCCCTCGCGAAATGCAGCGCGGCGTGAGCGCTTAGAGTGTAAGTACTAGCTGTGAGTGTGCCAGTCATTGCGTACCAAGATTAACATTTTTTTTGTTCGCTTTTGCAGCCAGCTCGTCCGCCGCCGCAGCTGCTGCTTCGCCCAGGGATGTCATCGACGCCGCTCCCGGCATCAGCAGCGGCATCAGCAGCAACTTCAAGCAGCGCACCGTGAGCATTACCAGCGTAAACGAGGAGGATGATGAGTCAGCTTCGCTGCTCAGCGAGCGCTGTCGCTACATTAGCGTCAGCGAGGAGGATGAGTTGCACGCTGCTGGAAGAGGCGCACTGACCGCGACAATGGTCAGCGGAGCTGCAACTGCAACTGCTGCATCGCCAGCAGCAAGCACAACCCCAATGGTGGCGGCAGCAACTCAAGCACAGTCTGTGATAACAGAGCAGCCAACGGCATCGAGCAAACTTAAACTGGATCTACTGTTGGCCTCTGCTGATATAATAACACAATCCCCAACACCGCAACCGCCCCAGCAGCAGGATCATGAGCTGAAGCAACAACAGCACGTTGAAGTGGCGAGGAGTGAAGCGCCTGTGGCTGACCGAAGTCCAAGTCAAACCACCCGGCAGTCGGAGGGTGCGGAACCGGAAACCATTACCATCTTTGTGCCGCCCCTTAATCCCCCAGTAACAGTGACGACAACACCCCCTGCAAGTGCTTCAAGAGTCCTGGCCAGCCTCAGTGTGGAGCCAATGCTGCCAATTTCCATTATAGGCACGGCGGCGGCCATAAGCGAGTCCTCGGATGAGTACCGATCGCTGGAGGGTAAGGATGAGGATGGCGATGCCGACCCGGACGATTTTCTCATCTCCGAATAGAGGGACTAACATTTAAAACGGAAAACCACAAGCAAACATGCATATATACACACATAAGTGGCTAGGCTAAATCTCTTTAACTTTATGTAGGAACCAACCAATAGACAAAGTCCCCACTTCCGAAGGAAGTCACAGACCGGGCCACAAGCACACCACGGAAGCCCAACAGCCACCACAGCAACCACACCAATGTAAAACCGTTAAATACTTAACTAAATCTTAAAGTTTACCAAGTGCAGAATATATATTCGATATATTCGAAGGAGAATCTACAAATAATGTCTACATACCGATATAATCTTATCAAACTTCAATCACACACACACACACACACACAACTAAGAAAGGAATATTGCAAAGTTTTTATTTCAAATAAAAATAGTAATGTACTTTAACAAATTTACCCTTTTCAATCAAAAACAAATTACTTACATTGGTATTGGTAGTCTTCGGTTTAAAGTCATATTTCTGCTTCATTTGGTGCCAAGAAAAATGTATTTCCAAGTCACATTATTACACATTAATTTGGTAGCAAGTAAAAAGATTTCAAAAGTGAGAAAGCAAAATTATATATTTTTTATAGGAATTTAAAAAAATGCGTAGAACACACCCACCACCACCCTACATAAACAAGAACACAAATATAATCTTTTTGGGGCTCAGCCTGCAAAGAAATACACAGTTTTATGCTCAGCTTACACAAATCTCTCTCCCTTCCCCCACACCACACAAAGCCCAAAAAAAAAAAATCAAAAGTCCCCTCTACTCTCTCTTCCCCGACCCTGTATATCTAAGACATTTTGCTTTTTTGACCTTTCGTGTAAATAAATAAGAACGAATAGCTATATTTATGCCTTTGATTAATAACAAGGAAACACACTTGAAAATTACAAACAACAAAATAGATATATATATTCACATTTAATGATTTATGCGACTAAGAAAAGCGGTACTTTTCAACGCGAATGTAAATAAAATATAACAAACAACAAGAAAAAAAGAAAATACTTTAACAAGTTAATAAGAGGAAGCGCGTGTAATACGATTATGCGTATCAAAAGCGGATCGCAGAATTGTCAAGCTTACAAAACACAAAAAAATAAAAAAAAAACAGTGTAAAATCAAAAATCCAATAAAAAATTGTAAAGATTTAAAAACTATAACTGCTTTTTTATTGTCTTTGTTAAGGTTACAGCGTACCCTACAAATGTTTTTAATTTTCATAAGGAAATCCCATTATTTTCCATCTACAACGACCATATTGCCAGCTAATTAATGGTTTCAGTGCTACTTGTATTTTAAATAATAGTTTCCATCTGAATACATATTATATTAATGCTGTTTCGTTGGGTCTTATACCAAAAATTTGTCATTTTAGATTTTGAAGCTAAACAATTCATACATGGCAATCCTTAGTAATCTATTAAATCTATTAATCTATTAATCGAAGTTTACAATAAGACTGAAATTCTTTGTAATTAGTTGGCACGCTGCAAACTAAAAGTTTTCCAAAAACGACAAGTTCTTCTTTACTAAAGAATATTGTAACGTTTTATAGATTTACTACCATGGTCGTCTTTTTAATTAGCTGGGAACGGCAGTAGTTATGCAATAAAGTACCTCGCTGTCCATTTTGTAATGGTGGGTGTAGCTTACTGGTCTGACTGCCGGGTGCACGTTGTTTATACAAGATCGGTCTAAGTCCGAATCCCCCAAAATAACATTTATTCTAATAATATTTTCTTTTACTTTCCTGTTATATATATTTGTTTTCCCTTTTATTAAATCACATAAAATCACCCCTTGTCGAGCTAAGATAAAAGTAACGCTGGAACCTTAATATCAAAGGTTGTGACAAATAATAGTAACATTAACAAAAAAAATAATTGTAAATAAGTGACGAATTTAAGACATTCTCGCTAAACTAACGGGGAAGCAAAATCTTGTCCAGATTAACAAAATAAACGTCGTTTCAGGATGTAGATTTCATACAGACTCCCTACAATTTGTATTTTAAAAAGGCTTTTTACCATAAGTTTTGTTTAGTAAATATCTTTTGAACGGACTATCGGATTCGGATGAGTGAGATGTCGTCGGAGGCGTATTTAATAGCAGAGATTAAAAATGTTTGACCGCAATAATTCCAACTTTGAACATTTTTATTTTTAGACTTAATGTGCAGTTTTAAAGAGCAGTAAAAGTAATACCTATCAATTAATATGTAAGTGGTAGATTTCAACCAGACTTTCGTACCAGATTTTAAATTAACATATATTACCTGAACGTCCGACCGTTTTTAAACAAATCAAAATGGTTCTACATGAGTCTACATGTATTTTAACATATTAATCAATTTGTTTTTTAATTATAAAAAATAAGCTGTATGGATTCATTGGAATACGTTGCTCCAAAGTCTTGCAGCATGTTTTTTAATGTCTTCTACAAGGCAAAAGTACCATGTCGGGGCTGCCCATATGTTTTGGACTGCCTCCCCCTATATAATCAAAAGCAATCATTGATGTAAGCCCCGCCCTTCTTAACGTAATCATACAATAAAATCGTTTAAATATATTAAAACATAAATTGCTTGTACAATTAGTTTAGTATATGTATTTTTGATATAAAAAGAAAATGTAATCACTGTCCTAGACTGGGGGGTCTAGGTCTCACCAAATAATGAAACATTATTGTTTCGCTGACCCTTGGAGATTACGTAATACATGGACTAGTCTTATTGATTCTTTTTGCACTTTACATATTTTTAGATCATGAGGCCATCATGACGGCCGATATATGTTTTCACATATAGTATAGTGACATTACATCCGTGATCGCTTTGACATGTTAAGAGACAATAAATTTAATTAATAATTTAAAACGAATCAGTTTGGTTACTTTATACACGAATAATTTATTAAATGAATATTTAAATAAATGAAAACATTTATAAATACAGTATTTAGTTATCATTAGCATAGGATTATTTATGCATACTTTCTATAAATATTCAGGGGTGCCACAGAAATCTCCATATTTTTGAGATCCATTGAAAATGTGTCCAAAAGTATGCTAAATGTGTTATATATGTTGTATACCGTATTTGCAACCCTAAATGAATTTATTTGCTTACTTTTGGACACTTCAATGAATATATTTCAGAAGCATTGAGAATTCTGCCATACCCTTCCGAACTTGAACATTGTTTTATTCTCTTGGAATAGAGTCAAATTGCTCTTTGACATGACTCTCGCAAATAGTAAGTAATTATATATGTGAGCTGAATAATTAATTGCACATTTGTCCAAAAGCAAATTGGCAAAGGGACTTCACATGGATATCTGCGTGGTTTTGGTTAGCGTGATAAATTAGCTTTTTAATTTGTGCTTCGTTGGGCAAGCTTAGGCCCGTAGAACCACATAGTCTATACCTGTACATACGTATTCGGCAAAAAGGCAACGCCGCTGCATCAGTCTCCGTTATACAAAAGTGGGAAAAGTTAGTACATACATATACATTTAATTTCACATCTACATACATATATCTAATTAGGCCACTTTATTTAAGAAGCAGCTAGTGCTTGCTTGTGCTTGTGCTTGCATATTGTCTATCGACTCTTGCTGTTATTTTGGCTTCTTCGCTGAATCTCTTGTGGGAAGTGCAAAGTCTTTTGAGTACGTATTTGGGAGTATTTTAAATAGGTTTTCATGAGTATTGTGAACAAAAAAATAAAATTCGAAGTGCACTACCGTGATGTTATGAAATATAATATTTGGCTATCGTAATAAAATCAAGCTCGACTATTCTTTTGAATTAAAATGAACGACCATTCTTAGATCCAAGGGCTCTAGATTCGACTCCGCTTTGCAGGTTTAACGTGAGCTTTTAGCTCCAAAAACCATTATTCATACAAACGAACCACGACTTAGTGTATAAATTTACAGTATAAATCTATGTGGAGAAAATGCTTTGAGAATATTTAAATCGGAACCGGCCCGACCACAGTCTTTGACCTAAATGTATAGATAAAAATATATAATTAGCTTCTCTCGGTGCAAGAGTATCTCCACGTCGGTATTCGCCGCAGTCCGCTTCGAAGATCCACTTTCCTGCCTCTGATTATTTTTTCTGGCTCCGCAAGCATGTCTGAACCACATCACGCGGAGTCGAAGTCGGAGTCTGTGCACGACTAGTGAATGGCTGTGGTTGCATCCAACGGTTGACTGCCCACCCCGGCTACGACTTTATTGGGCTCCAAAATAATTGAGCGTTAAATATGCTCCACTTATTAATTCGCCATCACAGTCGCCTCCATCCATCCACCTGATCTACCGACAAGGCTCCTCACAATATACCGCATTTCTTCAGCACTATTTTGCGCTTCCGGGCCACGCTGGATCCATGTCCCTTCTTGGCCGGGCGGAGCACAATGGTGCCGCTACTGGACTTGGTGAAGGTTGGACTAAAGGCGCTGATTGTCGGCGTGCTGCAACTGTAGGGCGGATGGCTGGAGTTTTGCTGGTTTCCGGCGGTCTGGTCGTAGCTTTGGGTCATCAGCTGATGGCACTTGGTGGCCAGATAGCGGAAAACGGATGCCACATTGATGTCCTCCTTGACGGAAGTGCGTATCAGGCGGCAGTTAAGCATCTTGGCCAGCGTCTCTACCTCGTCAGCGGTGACCACTGCCTGCTCGATCAGATCGATCTTGTTTTGGACAATCACAGTGGGTATCTCATTGCACTCGTTCTCCACCTTGCGCTTCCAGTCCTTGATCGCCTCGAAAGACGCGCGATCTGTCGTGGAAAAGACCAGCACGGAGGCCTGGGCACCCCTATAGTAAGCCTTGGTGATGCAGTCAAACTCCTCCTGTCCGGCTGTGTCCCATAGCATGATGCGCACATCCTCGCCGTCGATCTCGATCTGGCGCTCCAAGAAGTCCACTCCGATCGTCTTCTTGTAGTCCTTGGTGAATATACCCTTGCAGTAGCGCTGGATCATTGATGATTTGCCCACGCCACCATTTCCCACAATGACCTGTGAATATATAAAGGTGGTGAGGGGTTAGGGGTTTAATAAAAGAATCTTTTGAGCTTGATCGAGAACCTGAGAAAATAAAGAAATTGAAAGAGAGATGAAAAACATGCAAAATATGGAGAAAACGCGACTGGGCAAACCTTGCTATATAAAAAGATCGATGTATAAGATTGCCATATAAAATTCAACCGAGTTAGACCTCGAGATCCGCCAAAATTTTCAATGGAAAAACATTTATTAAAACAAAAGTATTATGAAACCAAATTAAAGGTATTATAAGGTGAATTTGGCACACCTTTGCCTTGCCCAACTTCAATTCAATTTGCGTTCTCTCCCCGAACTATTTGGATACAACAAATCTGGTGATGTGTACCACATTTGTAGTTGAGAATATGGTAATTTGGAATAATTTGGTCATTTCGTAAATTCCATCCTTGCTTCAGCCTCACATGGAAGCATCTGTCTTCCTATAGGGTCATTCTAGTTCAAGGCGCACTGCAGAGTGCTAAATTCGCGCCCACAACTGTATGTGGATATATGCAAAATCCGAGGTCTAAAGATTACAAAATAAGCATTACATTTGAAGACTCACTCACAGATCTAACAGTTTTTAACATGTCTTGGTCTGTGCTTTCTTTTGAGCATTTAAAAACGGTTAGCCATTTAAGTTAATTGAAAATGTAACTTGGCTTTGGATAAGTGACATATCTGGAAAAGAATGTGGAATAAAAATCAATTTGAAACAATTCCAGAAAGCCATTAGAGCCAAGAGGAAAATCCCTAATTGAACTAGCGTCTTAATCCATTGCACTTCGCCATTAGCATCGTCCATGGCGACTCCAATCCAGATTTGATCTCGCAGGTGCCAGTGCCATTCATTCGCTCGCACCAGTCATTCATCATTCTAATGGAGAAGATGCACGTAGCCATCTGGGCAACTTACCACTTTAATGGCCAGCTCGATATCATCTTCACGCATGTTGGTGTAGTTGTACTGCGACTGGGAGTGCGACTGAAGAACGGTCGCAGCAGCTCCGCCGGTTGTCGTTTGGATTAGACGCATCTAAGCCGGCAGGTGGGCGCCGACCTGGACAGACCAGGTGTGTGTTCCAGCTCTCGCTCTGCCTTCGGTCAGCTGGTTGTAGTGGCAGAGGCACGCGATTCAGGAAAACGCAATCACAAGCTCGGTACCCAAAATAGATTTGGTTTTTTTTTTTGGTAAGTCCACTTTTCCGCAGCTTTTCACTTTTCCCCCAACTTTTGCGTAAGCCTCGCGATTCACTTTCTACGCATTGATTTCACCAAATTCGAACTGTGGAACAGAAAAAAGAAAAACCAACTCTTCAGCGACATCTCAGGCTTAATATACAAACAAATAACACAGTCAAGCTTCTTTAACTCGAACATAAAGCAGGGATAAATATGAATATATATAGACCAACGATATATAATTGGAAAACATATATGTATATACACTTAAATATCTTCAAAATATCATAGTCTTTTGGCTTTTAATCTATATTTAGTAATATGAGTATAGTTATGTTGAAAATATTGTTTAATAGTTGGTTATAACAAGAAATTCCATGCTAAACGGCATTGACCGGCCATTGATTAACTGTTCCTGATAATATTAACACTTAACGTGGAGCTACCAAGTATTCTTAGACTGTTCGGATTCAAAATTGATGCCGGATTTAATATAAAAACGAAAACTATAGGATTAGGTTTAATTCGCCTTCATAATTTCATTTTAAAATTTGACTTTGAAAGTTAAAGTTATTGAAGTTTGACTGTAGAAAAGGTTTTCTTTCATTTTCACATTCACATGAACCGGTTTTCAGCGCTTTTTTTGTTGTACGTGTTTTGTGATTTTCTAATTTGTTCCTAACTTGGCCCCGGGGCAAGCCCCGAATGCGGCTTCTAAAAAGACGCAACCCAAACACACACGCATGGTTTCGTTGTCCAACAACAGGTGCTTCCACACACCTCAAGCATACGGGAAGAGAGGAACAGGTGTAGGGGGTCTCGTCCGGTATTCTTGGACTTGGTCTTGGCCAAGAGTGGAAGAGAGCCATGGATCGGCCAGTGGCTGGCATTAGTATTCGCATTAGCGCGTGCTTATGAATTCTTCGAAAATTGTTCCTAGCCTTTCCTCTGTTTACAGTTTCTATCTGGCCCGCTCTCTGCGGTTCCGTGGGCGGCGGTGCGACTTACGTGGGCTAAGACCAGGCCAGGAGAGGGGTGTTAATATACTTGACCAAACAAAGGCGAGACCTCAAATCCAATTGTTCTGCAGATGAGTTATGCGTTTTGTAGGCAAATTAGTTAGTTGATTTCTATGGTTCCCGAAATAGAACGCAAGCTTCGGTAGTTTAATAAAAGTTTAATATTAATTTGAGTTAGATTTAAACTTGAATTGGTTCACTATTTAAATTATGTTAATAAACATTTTACATAACAATTGTGCACCTTGTCTATTATTTAATAATTGCTAATGGGGAAAAGCCTTGAATTTAGAGTGTTATTTTTATTTTAACAAAATGTTTAAAGCTTTCATTGACCCAA